>PVIR01034683.1:0-17023 GCA_004026965.1 Petromus typicus | reverse complement strand
CACACACACACACACACACACACACACACACACACACACACACACACACACACACACACACACACACACACACACACACACACACACACACACACACACACACACACACACACACACACACACACACCCTACCCTCTGGCGGAAGCTATGGGCGAACACTGCCCCCTAGCCTCAAGACCGCAGAATACAGCTGCGGCACATGCCGAGCTCTTCGCTTGTGCGGACCCTCTGGTGAGCGTGGCGGGCCAGGAACTGTGTGGTAAGAGCTGGGGGCGGAGTGGAAATGAGGCAGTGACACTGTGGCGGTGGGTGGGCTTGCAGGGGGTGCAATGCAAAGGCCTCGGAGAAGGGGATGTTGCAGCCAGGCAATAGGAAGGGATACAATTTAAATCTTTCTTAATTTTATTGTTTTTACTTTATTTTTTCTTTACTGTCTGTTGAGAGAAAGATACCAGGCAGTGTGTGCTCCCGGGCACAGCAGAGGAGCTGGGGAGGGCAGCCCTGGTCCGGAGGAGACGGGGTCCAGGGCAGACAGTTCTGCTGGGAGGCTTTGCAGCAACAAGGGGCCTGCATGGTCCCTAGCCCTTGGTGTCCTCTGCCCTGAGGGTGCCTCCAGCGTCACTTTCTGTGCTCGCTGATTTTTCATCCTGAAATACCACCGTGTGTGGTGGCACTTGTGAGGCAGGACGGGACGACTCAAGAACCCGGTATCTGATGTCTCAGCCACTCCTGCACAGAGACTGCTCTCCCCTCTCCTTGTGAAGGGGCCTGAGAGTTTTCTGGGTCCGCAGCCTGCCACCCAGACCAGGAGAGCCCGGACTGAGGCGGGCAGAGGAGGTGCAGCCCCCGACCGAGCCTGCCCTCCAGGAGACCCTGTCTGGCCACACTGAGGACAGGGCCTTGGTTTGTGACACCGAAGCATGGGAATGTGCAGGCTGAAAAGGTGCTGCACTAGCTAGCGTCCCCGTCTTTTCCCAGATGCTCAGAAATGATAGCTGTGAAGAGTTCTCAGTCCCTGCCTAGCAGCCTGAGTTATGATGTGCCACGTCTCCCAGCCCCCACACATGTGTGCACATACCACACCGGCTTCCCAGAGAAAGGGGAGAGAGCAAGTACGGGTCCTGGGGGTCAGACAGCACCCTGCGGAGGGAGAGAAGAGCACCACCGGGCCTGCACGGCGGAGCGCGCATCCAGGGGAGCAGGAGATCGGAGTGTGCACCCCTCCTAACATGAACTCCCCCCAGCAGAAATGCAGACCCAAACCCCGAGAGAGGCGCTGTTCCACAGTGGCAGAGATGATGGAGTCACTTCTCAACACAGACAATTTGCGACCTGTGTGGGACGGTCACTGCCCAGCCAGGGCCCCAGCTGTGCAAGATGAGCCAGGGACACAGGGAAACCTGCTAGGAGGCGGCTGCTGGGGTCTTTACCCCTCTGAGTTTCTGGCAATCTTCTTGGCCTTGGGCGCTTGTACCTGAGACATAGCTATCGAGACTATCACCACCAGCCTGAGGGGAGCAGGGAGGCGGGGACAGAGCCGTGGGGTACCTCTTGTGTTCCCAAGACCGAGCACACGTCTGGCCCCTGCAGCCGCCCAGTGATACGCTGGGAGTGAGTAATGGGGCGTGGGGAGCACCTGCTGGATCCCAGGCGCAGAACGTGCGCTCGTGTGGTCAGACCCTTCTGTTTCCTCACTTTGTTGTCCAGGGAACTGGAGGCATCTGCTCACGAGCACACGGTTACTGCGTGGTGACGCCACCAAAGACCGACTCCTATGTCCGATCTGATTCTCTGCGGCACAGGGCTGCCTTTCCGGAGCTCCCAGGCACATTAGTGGTGCGAAGCCCTCCCCAGGAAAGGGCCCTTCCTCTCACAGCAAGCAGGTGCTATAGGAGTGCACATCAGCACTCATAGCAGGCGTGTGTGTCCAGCATGGTCCGAATCTGGTCACCAGGTGCTACAAGTGACACACTCGAGCAGCTTGGTCAGGTGTATGAAGTGGGGGCTAAGTCCTGAGGCTCCCCAGCAGTGCACAATCTGACCTTGATACCAAATCCTCGAGCCATGAGGATTACTCACCCCTTTTCTTAGAAGAGACTGAAGGAGAGTTTGTCTAGAAATGCAAAAGAGTGGAACCACTGCCAAATGCAGGAGGAGGAATGTAGACAGCTGGGCCTGCTCTGCATAAGGGTAAAACCTGTGAGAGAAGCCCCGAGAGAGTGTAGATGCTGATGCCACTGGGGATGGGTGACACGCAGGGGTCGCCCTGGCAGGTCGAGCTGGGGCACAGGGCTGCCCACCGATTGTGCGCTGGCGGCCAGCAGCTTAGAGGTGAGTCTGCGCCCACCCGGCACCACCCAGGACTTCCCACAGCACAGCTCTGCTACCCCGTCCTGCTGCACTCTCCACCCCTGCCCCACCTGCCAGGAGCACAGGCTTGGCCCGCGGCTGCAGGCTGCAGCTCACTCCCAAACTGTGGGCCAGAGCGAGTCACAGAGCCTCAGTGCGCATCTGCTTCCGACAGAGAAAATAATGAACGTGATCAAATGTATCGAGCATGTATCACTAAGCTTCTGTAGGAGCAAACGAGATCAAGTCTGTGAGGGACCTGAGTACTGACAATAGTACAGTGAAGTGAGAGAGAACTAGCCACGCATTCTCCTTTCACAGGACCAGAGGCAGGAAGAGAAGCAGCCCCCATCTGGCCATAGAAAGAGGTCGAATTAATGCACATAGTTTCAGAAATGAAGGCTGGTATCCGAGAGCTAAGCCCGAAGAGGATGCTGACGTGAAGAAAGAAGGGGCGGGCAGGGCTTTCCCCAAAGGCAGAACCAACTACGGGCCAGCCAGTGAAACTGCTGCGGGTGGGAGGAAACCAGCAGAGGAAGCGGCTCAAGCCAGATTCCCGCACGCAAGGCCACGGGCAGGACCTGGCTGCCCACGGTGAACCTGGCCAGGGAGGGGCTCAGAGGAAGGGCGGAGCTCAGCAGAATGAGGCCCACTGGCCCGAGGGCCAGGGACAAGTCTGCCCTTGTATCCAGAAGGCACAACAGACCCAGGCAGGGCCAGCGGCCTTTGGGCAGAAAGGACATACCCATGAGACCAGGGACACGAGGTAGGAAAGGGGACCCAGGCAGACGGGAGGAGACACATCTGTCTTAGCTCTGGGAGGACGTGGGTACCTTGCTCCTCAGCTGGTCTTAAGTGTCTTAATAATGGTTTACATGAGAAGCAGAACCGATGAGCCAACAAGGGGTGGGGAGGGGGTGTGGAGAGAGAGAGACAGAAAGAGGAAGAGACTACTATGTCAGGTGTGGTGGCTCTCGCCTGTAATCCCAGCACTTAGTAGGCAGAGGGAGAAGGATTGCTGTGAGTTCAAGGCTAGCCTGGGCTATACAGTGAGTTCAAGACCAGCCTGAACTTACAAAGCGAGACCCTGTCTCAAAAAACTTAAAAAAAAAAAAAAAAAGAGAAAATATTGTGGACTGGATCCTGCAATCATAGCGAGTCTGAACTCTGCCAGGCAGCTGGCAAGTTAGCAGACTCCAGAGGCCACAGAATCTCTTCTTTCCTGGCAAGTCTCAGTCTTTAAGACCTTCAGCTGTTGGACGAGGTCCACGCACATGACGGAGGGAAGCTGCCCTCCTCAGAGTCTGCAGATTTAAACATTACTCACATCTACAGACCCCTCCTCAGCGCCATGAGGACTGGTGCTGGACCAGACAGCCGCACACCACCTGCAGCCTCGACTGCACATGAAATCAACCAGGGGGGCAAAGACAAGCAGTCTGCTCATCACAGGCTAAAACTCAGCCAAATGCATGAGATCTGAAACGTGGCTGTCTCTTATCCAGGTTCTTTCTCCCTTGGTTTCCTAGTAGGAAATGCTTCTGAAAGATCCCAACCTTTGCTGGCCAACCAAAGAAAGAAAGTGGCAGCTCTTGAGACCCACATGGACGGAGGACGGGGAAGCTCCAGCTCCTGGGCAGGAGCGGGGATCCTGGACTCACCAAAGGGAGTAAGCGGGGAGGGGGTGGGGGGGCAAGGTGGGAAGCCCCTCCCTCCGGCTGTTCTGCACACCGACACCCACGCTGTCCCAGCCCTGATCCTCGAGCCTCTCCTGAGGCTCACCCTGCAGCGCGGTGCTCCTGGAACCCCCCTGAGTCCTCCCTATGGTCCTCCCGTCTTCCTCTGGTTCCATTTCTCAGGTCCTGATGGTCACTGCAGGACTCTGTTTTTTAAAAGTCCACCCAGCGGTCTTCTTCAGCCACAGCCACTGTCACTGCCTTCCGTGTGCTGCAGCCTCGGGATCCCCGAAGGTCACAAGACTCCTTCAGCATGCAGTCCTGCGTGGTGGAGCCTCGGGGGCCACAGGGGCCCATCTCCGGCCCCCACCACGGGGCAGCCGCAGCTCTTGTGTCCACTTCACTTCCCTGGTGAAAGGGTAAGAATGCCGAGGGGCATGGAAGCACCTAGTGCTGGTCGTCTTGGCCTTTTCCCCAAGTCTAAGCCAAGTCCTTCCTCATCCTGAAAGAATGCTCCGACTCGTGTGTTGATTGGTCGAGTCTCTGAGGAGAGCTACGTCTGTCCTCTGCTGTCCAAGGCACCAGGAAGGGTCCAGGCCCCGAGCTCTTACTGCGGGCCCCTCTCAGGCTGTTGTGTTTATCTGGCAGGAATGACTTTGGGTGCACAGTGCACTTCTGGGTCACCCCCACAACGTGATCTGCTGGCCTCTGAAGAGTGCCTGGGGCACAGAAGTAAATGCTGGCTCTCACTTGGAACATGAGGCTCAGAGAGATTGTACAACAAACTCAAACCACGAAGAGCTCAGTGGCTTTGTTGGGATTTGATCGCAGGTCCTCCCAGAACACGGTATCAGTGCCCACGGACTCGGGGTGACCCCTGCCTGGCCCCGGCCCCTCAGAGCCCAGCCTGTGACTGCAGGGTCAGCCTTCCTGTCCCTTGGGTCTCCCAGCAGAGTGAGAGGAGACACAGGAGCCCACCAGGCTCGGAGGCAGGGCTTGCTGCAGAGCCGGGGCCTCGGAATTATGAAGGGCTGAGCTCCTTCACGCCCGGCAGAGCCCCTCCCTCTGTGCGGAGTCCGCTTTCACCTTTGCAAATTGAAAGATCCAGAGGCCACAAGTTTTTGTCAACAAAGGCTCACAGAAGAAGGAAAGGAAGAGAAGCACAGGGCCCATGACAGGGGTGCCTGGCCTGCCTCCTTCTTAGTCTCGCACACACACGTTGGTGCACCGAGGCCTCAAGATGGTGACAAGGACAGTGAGAAGCCAGGGCAGGAGGGCTCAGAGCAGTGTCCAACCAGACGCTGGCGGGCCGGACGCCAGGCCTCTTCCTGCCCGGCTGGTCTATCCCTGCACAGTGCCAGCCCTTCCTGGGCTCCCTTTCCCAGTCGCCCCTGCTCTCTGAGTGCCCCCGCACTAATTAAAACTGTGTTTACCAGAATCGTAGGAAAGTGCTGGGAGGACCCTCGTCCAAGTGCACAGAGAAGGAGCCCCAGGCAGACGCCACCCTGGACGTTCTCTGGTGGGAAATTCTGCAGTTGGAAAATGGATGCAACTGCTGGCCCTTCCTCAGACCCCGACTCTGCATGCCGTGCACCTCTGTCACCTCCTCTGCCACCCACATGGACTCAGCCTCAGCCACAAGCGCATCTCCCTCCTAGACCTGGACCTGGGAGCTGGTCCCGCTCCATCCATCTCTGCGTGCATCACAGCACTGACTTGTCACTGGAAGCCCCGCTGCACGGCAGCTCCTCCTGGGGAGGCCTCGCCAGACCCTGTGGCTCTGACCCTCTGGCTGCGTCTCGGGCAGATTTCTATGACTCACAGCCCCACTGCCCGCTCCTGTCCCCGCTGTGTCTTCGTCTCAGCGCACCTTGGCCCTTCAGTCTCCCCTCCAGGAAGGGCTGTCATCAAGGACCCGCCCTCCAGGCACGTGGAACAACAGCCACGTGGGGGCAGCCTGTGAGGGTCCCAGCGGGGCCAGGCGCGAGTGTGAACACGGGGCTGCTCCACGCCCCTCTGCACAGGATGCTCATGACCGCACTCCGGACCTGCTCCCCAGGACCCCAGGATGGCATGGTGACTATGTGACTCTGGGCAAGACAGCCAACCTCGCAGGCTCTCTAGCTGGGTAGTCCCGGGACTTGCATGGCTGTTAGACTGAGACGAACAAGAAAACACACCAAAGAAACAGCAAATAAACAAAAGAAAAGGTCCAAGGGGGAACCCCGGCACCTGAGTCCCAGGCCCAGAGCTCTATCTGGGTCCAAAACAAGCTCTAAAATGATCATCTGTGCATTTCGCTCCAATCATCCCCAAAGCAAACCCTCCCTGGAAGTGAACATGTCTATCCTCCCATGACCAAGTCTTTCACCGCCCATCTGTTCATGCTTTGTACACCCAACCACACTCAGATTGTGTTTTTATTAAATGATGGTTATCTGCATGACAGAATGCTACAGGACATTAGAAGCCAAATGGTGGGATGATGTCAGTACACCTGGAGGTGAACACAGCCATTTCAAGTGGGAAAGAAGAGAGTCCACAGTGCCTCGGAGCCCCTAAGTGAAGGACGCGGAAGTGCCTGTACACAGTTGCTTAGTGATCAGAATTAGCAGCACATGTAGCTTCCATTTTTTATAGCAGATGCTCGATAAATGAACACTATTATGTTATGATTCTGGCTTGTTGAGCAGGGGATTTAGCTTAGTGTTTCCAGTGCCTGCCTTGCAAGTGCAAGGTTCCAAGTTCAATCCCCAGTAACCACATACCACAATTCCAAGTGTGGTGGCTCACACCTATAATCCCAGCACTTGGGAGGCAGAGGCAGGAGGATTGCTGTGAGTTTGAGGCTCACCTGGGACACATAGTGAGCTCAGGGCCAGCCTGAACTACCAAGCAAGATTCTGTCTCAAAAAAAAAAAAAAAAGATTCTGGCTTGTCTGTCATCTCAGGCAGAACTGCCTTGGACAGGGTCTAAGTCCCGCTCTTTGCTGACTGGCAGTGTGGTGAGAGGGCTGGGGCTGGGAAAGCTGCTGAGAAGAGTCAGAGAGGAGCTGGGGAGGGTGCCACGCACTTGGGGGCCACCTGCATCGTGACCCTCTTCCCACCAGACCCCACCTTCCACCCACAAGTCAACTGCAAAGCCCCACGATCCAGTCCCACCTGAGTGTACGGGACTCTCCAGAGACATCACCGTAATGCCTCTCGCGGTCACTTTGGTTTTGGTCACGTGGTGTCAGACCCAGTGGGCACAGTGGCCGAGGACAGCCAGGGTGGTTTTACCAGCTGCCTTTCCAAAGGATGGCGGCACAGTCACAGTATTTTTATCACAGCTCACACAGATACTTCTAAAGAAGGACTTCTAGAACTGCTTCAGAGAGTGACAAGAACAGTGGAATAAGTGTGCTTCAAGTGACGGGTACTGAGGTGGGGGAATGGCAGTGGCGTTTACTGTAATAATTTTTTATCCTAACATTCGGTATATGAACATACCCTCTAGGTCCTGACATATGTGCACTTGATAAACATAACACAGGAAATCAGTGGAGAAAGGTACATCATGCAAATATTAGGATCTGGAGGAAAAGATTACTTGAAAAGAACCAATTTTACCTCCCATCTCATAGCATATACTAAAATCCCACTTAGATCAGAGTTAACTTACAAAGACAGTGTAAAAGAGTAAACAATAACTGGTACCTGCCATTTTCCAGAATTGCAAAATCGCATAATAACATAAAGATACAAATTCTTCAGGGACTGAGATATAGGTTGAATTATAATCTTTTACAAAAGTCCCAAATAAGAGTGTTTTTTTTTTCCAGATCTAGACAGCATAACTGGAATTTATCTGGAAAATATATGTGCTGAAATGGCTTTTTGTTTTTCCTTAAAAACAGAGCAATTGTGAAAGATTTGTTTCTCCAGATATTAAAATATTGCATTTCATATACGAATGTGTCACATTTTAAAATATGTGAAGTAATAAAGATACACCAATAAAGCACGGTGATTATAATAGAAGAACCAATTGTACAGTATAAAATAGCCCAGAAGAGCCTACTGTATATTAAAAAAATTTAGCATGTGATAATGGCGGCCTCTAAGCCAACAGGGAAAGAAACCATTCTTTGATAAACAGTGCTTGAATATGCAGTTAACTATCTGGGAGGGAAATCAATTCAAATCCTCCCTTCTAACACAGAGAACAAAATGAATTCTGAATGAATTAAAGAGTTAAATGTTTAAAAATGAAGCCATAAAATACTTAGAACACACACAAATTTAGCATGTGTATATCAGAAGATGGGATTTCTAAGCTTAAAAGCCACTGGAAACACACAAAAGAAAAATTGATATATTTTGCCGCTTAAAAATTCATCTCTATAAAAAGCACATCATAGAAACTAAAAATAAACAGCAAAATCAACCTGAGAAAAATGTCTGCAACAAAAACATCCAGAAGTTAATATTCTTAAAACATGCAATAGCATTTATAATCATAAAAAACCCACTAAAACCCAAAGAAAAATGTGCAAAGAACAAGAATAGGCTATTTGCAGAAGAAACACGGATGACGGCTTTAAGACTTCATAACCAACGCGGTGTGCAGCAAAGGCAGATGCTCGTCCTCTCGACTTGGCCCAGGCCCCTAGAGGTCGCCACCGAGGGCTGCGGGTGGCACACGCAGTGGCGGCTCCCACACACGCTGGTGCAGGGCGATCGGCCGGGAGTCTCCAAACTATTCATTCTGTTTGCTGCAGTGATTCCATTTTGATTCTGAGCAAGTAAAAATAAGACAAATATATATGCTCCTCTCTTTCTATAAAAACGAGTAGAAATGAACTAAACATCTGCCCACATGGGAAAGGCATAAACTATAATATGTCCACAAGATGGGATACTGTAGTTTTGGTTAAAATTATGTCCACAGAGAGAAGAGCTTTTAATGATTTACAGACTGTTCACTGTGCGTCCCCGTGTGATCTGAGTGGGGTGCAGGTGGGCTTTGTCTAATTCTGTTGCTCACACCATCATGCCCAGTCCCCATTTTCTACCGCAGACTATGCCCCTGACCCACAAATTTAATTTTAAAAATTTTAAATTTGCACATTTTTCCTTTAGCTTTAGTGGGTTTTTATGGTTTATAAATGCAAGTGCATATTTTAAGAATATTAACTTCTGGATGTTTTTGTTGCAGACATTTTTCTCAGGTTGATTTTGCTGTTTATTTTTAGTTTCTATGATGTGCTTTTACGGAGATTGAACTTTTAAGTGGCAAATGTAAATTTAAATTTATACACATACACATATCTATCTCCTGAGTGCCTCCTCCTACAGACCCTCTTGGGAGACAGAAAAGCTCCTCTGTTCCAGGTCCACACCAAACCACTCACACTGCCTCTGGTGACTTCCTCTGCCCAGCCAGGCCGTGGTCAGAGGCCGAGGTCTATCGCAGCGTGAGCTCATGGGACCAGGGTACCCGCAGAACTGAGACCCAAGAGGCAAAGCCTTCCCAGACTTGGACCATGTCAGAGCTGTGGGCTCCTGCCAGCCCCAGGGAGTCCTCGACATCCCTGTCTGTCTTGCCCACCCTGGTGTCCCACCGGGTGCAAGGATCCAACCCGCAGGAGCGATGCCCAGCTTCCTGGGCCATGGTGGAGTGAGGCATCTCCAGGCCTCAAGAGCCCAGCGGCAGGCCCAGCGCTGCGCCGCCACGCAGTCCTCGCAGGTAGTCGGGCCTGCGCATATCTCTCCCTTTCTCTCCTGGTCTCCCCTGAATCGATTCTGCCACTATGAAGGGCAGTAAATTAATAACTAGATTTCCCCCCACGACAACAAGCCCAACAACTAATTGGCTCGATATCTCCCTGTTGCTGTATCACTTTGGGATTTTTCTGGGTGAGATATAAATAAGCCAGTCCTATTAATAAGCCATTTGGCCGAGGGAAGAAAATACACTTTCAAGATCCCGAGGGGCCTGCGAAGCACTCAGTGGGCCGTGAGGAAGGACTTGATTACAGGAACGAAGAACTCCACATCCCGCCTCCCTTCACAAATCGCCCTCCCACCAGATTCCTCTCTGGCCTGGGGGAGGAGGGAGGAAGCTTTGTTAAGTTAAAAAATTATAATTTAGATAAATCTTTGCATTCATTGGCCCAAGAGTGTCTCTGGAAAATAATAGTTAGCAGAGTAGAACCTGCCGCATTCCAGGGGCTTTATTGTCGCCTCATAATTAAGTCCTGCACAGAAATCCAATTACAAATGTTCTCAATCGCCCTCCAGCTAAGTGCTGACAGAAGAGGGGAGGAAGGCTCCTGGACTTAAATAACTCTGGATAAAAATTAATATCGTGGCTGTGTTGGCTAATTAAAAGTGCCGCCTCTATTAGCGAGCTTTTATATTAATAAATGAGACTATTATTATCATATCCGACAACCCAGGCTCTTATCACATCTGCTCTGTCAGCACTCTGGAAAGCACAAACTCATCCCCCTGGGTCAGCCTTCCAGGGTGGGACAGCTGCACACTCCTCAGCCCCTCTGGTGCACAGAGGCGCTCACACACCCCGCTGGGGCGTCACAGACCCTCTCCAGCAGAGACACTCACAAGAGTCTCCCAGGCAGCTGGGCAGCTGGGTCTCAAACAGCCCCTGACAGTCTGCGCCTGGCGCTTGCTGAGTCCCTCGCTGCAGGAGCTGTGGTGTCGCACAGGTAGGAACTTCCTCTCGGCAGCTTTTCCACTTCCTGTTGCTGCCAGTCACCTCCCTACAGTCCAATCCTGCGGGCAGACATGGTCCTGGGCCCCAGATACCATGACACCCGTGCTCCCGAGATGGCCAACTAGGTCTGATAGCACAGCACGGACAGGGTCACCCCACCCCAGGGAACGCTGCCCACACGTGGGCAGAAGCTTCTCAGCGGAGGTGGTGTCTCCACTGAGCTCTGGAAGCAGCGGGCTGAGGTGAGCAGAGAGTTCTGGGCAAGGTGAGCATGTGTGGGAAAGCGCGAGGAGTGGCCTCGGCAGGTTCTGTGCTACAGCATACAGCTCAAGATGTGTGATGAAAGAAAACAGAGGAGCGAGGGGGCGGACAGGCTCAGTCTGGGTGCGGTGCTCAGGCTTGGAGTGAGGAGCCTCGGAACCACTGCTCGGTCTTCTTCCCAGCACAGTGACGGAGAACGACCTGGCTCCATCCAGACCAGGGAGCCAGTGACAGCAAGGGACCAGGAGATAAGCGCAGTGCCACCTTCCAGAGGTCAGCAGGACGCAGAGATAGCCAAACCCAGTGACTGACCGAGAGACTGGCGTGGGGCGGAAGTGGGAGCCACGTCTGACCCAAGGGTACTGGACTGAGCAAAGCAGCTGGGAAGACGGCAGGCTCAGTCTTGGACCCAAATGGTCCCCATTCCTGGGAACATTCAAAGTCATGTGGCCAGTGAGCTCTGGGAGCACGGGTCCAGGATGCCCGAGAAATCGTGCCCAGAGGACATGAGACAGGCATGATCAGATCTTCAATAATGGTCAAAGTTCGGTCACAGATGGAACCACCTATGGGTGTGACCACACGGGAGCTCATAGAGCTGTAGCAATCTCAGCTCGACCCTTTGTCCCACTTGTACCAGGAAGCTCCTTGGTGCAAAGCACCTATCGCTTGTCACCTTGCATTTTATCCATTAGAATAAGAGCCCTAGTTATGATACAGGAGGGATGTGGTATCTAATTTCCAGCCAAAGCAAGATGTTCTCCAGCCCACACAGCGAGGCTGGATTTAACTCGCGCCGTCAGCATCTGCTGGCCTCTAGTGAACCGAACGCCAGCTCTGCTGCCCAGGCCTGTGCTGGCCTCTGACTCACCCCAAGGCCTGGACCAGCTTGAGACCAGAATGCCTGGGAATGGAGCTGGACACTTTATCACGTTCAAGTGCTATTTACCCTGCATCTCCAGAGCCCAGGATGAGAACCCGGACTCGATCATTTTAATGTTTAACTTCCAAAATTAATGGTAATAATGAATGAAATGCCAATGGGGTCTAAAGAATGAAAGCTATTAAGTAAGGTGGGGACAAGAGGAAGGGAGAGGAAAGAAAAATATTGGAATACAGCATTTTGCTTTTACAAAGCAATGGGTCACCGCCTGTCACCCATCAGCTAACAAACGCAGGAAAGGTCGACCAATGGAGCCGTGAGAATGGGCTGAAGGCCGCAGCCCAGGGAACTTGCTCACGATAAGGAGGCTGATTCAGCTGCCAGGGAAGGTCTTGCCAGGGTGTCTGGTTAAGTTATGCCTTCTGGCTGCAGCAAATCAGCTTATTTTCAGATCCTACAGTCGGGTCAGACCTGGGGCAGGCGAAAGGCCCAGGACAGGTTCAGGGGGTCAGTACTGACCCTAGATCATAAAGTGTGACATCAGGGGCCGGGGATATAGCTCAGTGGTTCCGGCGCCTGTCTTGCAAGCGCAAGGACCCGGGTTCAATCCCCGGTAACCACATAACAATACTGGGTGTGGAGACTCACCCCAGCGGCAACCAGTACCACATACCACAGTGCCGGGCGTGGTGGCTCACGCCTGTAATCCCAGCACTCGGGAGGCAGAGGCAGGAGGACTGCTGTGACGTGAGTTTGAGGC
This sequence comes from Petromus typicus, assembly GCA_004026965.1. Lineage (NCBI taxonomy): Eukaryota > Metazoa > Chordata > Mammalia > Rodentia > Petromuridae > Petromus > Petromus typicus. Next base: position 4,373 of record PVIR01034683.1, on the reverse strand, counting down.
TGAGCTCGGGGCCAGCCTGAACCACAAAGCGAGACACTGTCTCAAAAAACCTTAAAAAAATAAATAAATAAAAAATAAAGTGTGACATCAAAAGACAGGTCCTCAACTTCACATCTGAGAAGCAGAGATTTAAGAGAAGTAGAGGAAAAATAGTCAAGAATCTTGAGGATACTAAGTAGGAGCAGTGGAGAAAGGTGTGGGAGTCGAAGGAACTGCGAAGATCAAGAGTTGGTGATACTCAGTGTGTAGTTATTGATGCTGCATAACAAATTATGGGGGCAAACTCAGTGTTTGCTGCCTTCTGCTCATGAGACAGGAATTTAGGTGGCTCAGGCATGTGCCTCTGGCTCAGAGGTCTCCCGTGAGCGTGACTACCATGGTGGCCTCCTATGCAGACCAGATGGACAGACTGCCTCTCTGTTCACGCACAGGACCGCTGGAACCAGCCATCTTTCTGTCATGGTGACAAAACAACTGACATAAACAGCTTAAAGGATGAAATGGTTATTTGGGCTCAAGGTTTAGAGGTTTCAGCTCATGCCTGGCTGGCCCATTTGTGATGAGGCAGGTCATGGCAGGGAGGATGTGGTGGGGCAAAACTGCTCAGCTCATGGTCACCAGGAAGGAGGGGAGCAGGAGGAGGAAGAGGAATAAGAAAAGCAACAACAGGGCCGAGGGTGTAGCTCAGTGGCACCATGCCTGCCTGGCAAGCACACGGTCTTGAGTTTGATCCCTGGTGCAAAAACAAACAAACAAACAGAAAGAGCAACAGTAACAAGAGGTAGAGAAAGGGAAGAGGAAGTCTGGTTGTTTTTTCTTTCTTTCTTTCTTTCTTTTTGCAATATGGGAGATCAATCTTGGGCCCTTGTGTTTTCAAGGTAGGCACAGTACCGCCTGAGCTAAAGCCCCAGCAGGAAGAGGAAGAAGAAGAAAAATAACAAGAAGAAAAAGGGGAAGGTGTAGTGAGGGGACTGGTTATCCTCAAGGCCCCCCGTGACCTGCACCCCACTGGGCACCACCTGTGAAGTTCCCGTCACCCCCAGCAGCATGACCAGCGGCACCAAGGCTTTCACGCACTCCAGGGGCAAACCCTCTTGGCTAGAAAAGCTTCCATCCCAGCTCGCCGGCTCCTCTGTGCACTGTCTCGGGACTCTCAAGCGCAGCTACTGGTGACTGGAGAAAGAAGAGAAAGAAACAGGAAGTGAGGAGACAACAGGCGGCAGCAGCCAAGGCACAGGGCAGATGCCACGGTCTCTTTCTGCCTTGAATCTTGGATATGACATGCTACCACTTTTGCCGTAGTTTATTCTTTTTACGCAAATCGGTACATCTGCTCATCCTGCACACGTGATCACAGCAACTGTCTACACATGGGGCTGTTCACAGAGTCCCAAAGTAACGCTGCAAGGGAAAGGGGAGGCAGGTTTTTAAGCGACTAGGGAAAGGGGTGTCACTAGAGACTTCTGCAGTAGGTCCTAATTTCTTGTGAGCCATTACAGCACTGGCTAAAGGTTAAAGTATAGACAGAAGGAGACTTACACTGAATCTGAGACTTGGGACTGATTAATGCTGCTCTAAGCAATAGAGATGAAGGCCCCCAAATGTATCCAGTATTTACTGAATACAATGATGAGAAGGAATAGGGAGCAGGTTATGCTTTGAAGCCATCTAGTGAGTTACTGCCAAACACCAGGCACAACGGTGCCAGGCAGGATTCTAAGGAGTGGACACTGCTCATCTTGCTTTGATAGAAGAAACAGGTACCAGAACCAGGTGCAATTGGCAGGCAGCCCACAAGATCAGTCAGAAGCCATAATTCAGAGGACAGAATATTAACTGGGGTCACCCTGACCCCAGCTGCACATCCCTTGGCAGAGCCCTACCACTTCACAGAGCAGGACCTAGGCCTCGGGGACAGCCTTTAACATAGGGGCAGTGCTAGCCAAGACTGCTACCCGACATACCCCTGGAGTCACACAGGGCTTCAGTGTGACTCCTGATATAAAACAGTGTAGTGAATCAGGGAAGACAAGAAGCATATGCCACTCGTAGCCCAACAGGACTGGGCAGAGATGTCTGCTACACAGACGTCTGCTACATAAACCACTACTACAAGCTGGACACCATGATAAACTTGTCTGGTGGATGAAAAATCTTACAAACTCTTCCTCATTCACTGTGCACATGAGTGATTAATTTGCATGGCAAAAGGCCTCGGGACATAAGGTACAGACAGTCAGAATAACTATAAACTGACTCTCAGAGATCTTCTGGAAGCTAATGTTTTGATCACATCATGGAGAGAATCCTGACATTTGTCTCCTCTCCCTCACTGATGTCACCTTTTCAAAAATTCCTCTATGATTATTTTCTGTGCCACAAATTAGTCTCTTCTACAAAAGGCAGTCACTTCTAGCCATCCGCACTTTCTCAGTGCTGCCGTGATTGATACGTCTTCTGGGAGCAGAGTTGCAATATCCAGAGTCAGTCACATTAGGAAAATAAAGCTGACTTTTCACAGTGGCTCAGAGAGGCTTCTACTGTCATAAAGGAATTTTCGGAACCAGCAAATCTGCTAAGAACACGGGGTGTGATGCATGGTCAGAGTGACCGCACAGCAAGGCAGGCCTGCTCAGCTGCCCTGTGGCCAGGTCTGGCACAGTCCTCTCAGAGTGTCCACAGCCCAGGGGAGGTCCGGGAGGTCCACAGCGAACACACTGAGTTCTGGTTTCACATGAAGAACGGGGCTGGGGGCTTCCTGTTAGGAGTGATGTGATGCTTCACACACACCTTCCCATACACTTTCACTCAACCAAGGACCTGGCCAAGTCCACGACAGGAAATAAAGAAACTGAGAAATGAAAGAGAGACACAGAGGGAGAAAGAAGAGAAAGAAAAGTAATATGAAGAGAGAGGAAAAGAAGAGAAAGAAGCTAAATGGACAGCCCACACCAGCCACTGAGCTAGTGATTTAACTAACTTTCTGGAGTTTTCCTAATGTATTTTAGACCCACAGGAAATAGCAGTGAAGAAAACAGACATCCATATTGGACAATTTTCTGTCGCTGTAACAAATACCAGAAATATTCAACTTCTAAAGCCCGAAGTTATTTTGATTCACAGTTGGGAAGCTTCTAGTGCCCGATTAATTGGTCCCATGGCACTGGCCTGTAGGGAAGCAGCCCATCAGCAGGACTGTCAGGTATAGCAAGATCACTCACAGGATGGCCAAGAAGCAAAAGAGAAAAGGGAGGGTGTGGGTCCCACAATGCCCCTTGAGGACACGCCTTCAATGACCCGTGACCTCTAAAAGCCCCGCCTCCTGTAGGCCCCACCTCCCGAAGGTGCCACTCTGTAGACTGAGCTTACCACCTATAGATCTTTGAGGGAGACTGAACATCCAGACAGTAGCAGTACTGTTCTCCCAAAAATGATTACCACAGAGGAGAAAAGAGGAGCTGGCACAACGGAGTGTCAAGGGTGATGGCGGGATGAACCAGCACAGCAGTCTGCACCTCCGGCTAGCCTGTGTGCCTAGAGGGCACCTGGCCGGAGGGGAAGTCCCCTCCCAGCTTGCCTCACAGCACACCCAAGCCTGGGTCTGAGCGCTAGGCTGAACCCAGGGCTCCACTCCCATCCTGACTAGATCCGCATCTTGTCTTTCCGTCTCACTGTCCTGTCCACCTCTCAGCAAGCAGGTGTCGTCAGCCTTGCACAGACGTGGAGCAGAAAAGTGTGCTCCAGTCCTGCAGACAGGAAGAGGAAGGAAGTGTGCCCAGGGGCCTGTCCAGGGGAGAGGCCGAGGTGCACCTGCTCCACATAGGCAGAGGCCGGGCATCTGCTCCCGCCAATCTCATCCTGGCGACGCACCCCGACATCATGTTTTTGGTCTCCTCTGCACAGCATCTTAGCCTGGGGTTCCTTCCCAGCCCCGCAGAAGCCAGCTGTAAGCTCCGCCCTGCTGGCCTTTCTACTCACGACCGCGGAGACCACCCTGAGCCATGTTTTCGGTCTTTATCTGTTTCTTCCTCGGGCCTGCCCTCCCCCTCCACCACCATTCCCCCTACAGCCCGCACAGCGCCAGATTCTGGACACCACGGCACAGAAACACTCGAAGTATGTTCTTTGAGTCCTCAAAGTAGGTGCTCCAAGAAAACTCCAAGTACTCAAAGGTGCTATTTGTCCACTGAGAAGCTGAGCCTGCAGCATTTCACACGAGGTGTGGGAAGGACGGGGCACCCCAAGACCTGGCGGACGCATCCCAGCACGTGCGTCTTCTGCTGCTTGAGCTCCACTGACCAACCGTGCAACAGCGCTTCCAGGGAACTCTGAGCCCCACTGTGGGAAGAGGCGCTGCCCCAGCTCAGCCGCCA
>PVIR01034682.1:0-17036 GCA_004026965.1 Petromus typicus | reverse complement strand
TGGGGCATGACCTGGGAGGGAGTGTTTCCCTCTCTGGCTCCTCCCTCTCCTTCCTGACTTCCAGGATGTGAGCCACTTTCCTTTGCCCAGTCTCTTCCACCATGTCCCTGATCATATAAGGACTGAAACATGAGCTAAAATAAATGTCTCCCCCTTGTGGGTGTTGAGTATTTTGTCATTGTGACAAGGAAAGTGACCAAGATACTTGGCCATTGTGCTTTATTTCCAGCTTCGAGGTAAGAGCTTTGTGCTCCATTTATAGGGCCAAGTGGTCCACTCTCTTGCACAGTTGGGCCAGACTTTACTCAAGGACCTGAGCAGGTGCTGTGGAAGGTTCTCTTGGGTTGTCAATGGTTTCGCTTTCCCAGACTCTGAGTAATGATACAAGGTTGTAGTCTCCATTACTGACCATTGATCACCTAGATAGACCTGTTAGGTTGAACAAATTTGTGTGCTGCTTAAATTTTGATCAAGACTATTGTTCTCAGACTCTAAACTTTCTAGTTGTAACTCTGGAGCAAGCTTAGGCATATTTGGGCCATTATCTTTAGTCTTTCCCTCATAATGGATATACTTCACCAATTCCAGTGATTTAATTGTTTATTGCTGTATGACAAATTATCCCCAAACTGAGCAGCTTAAGGCAACAGGTATGTATTATATTTATTTTCAAGGAGGCAAGAATCTGGGAGAAGATTAGCTGACCAATTCTAGTTTAGGATGTGTTTCATAAGGCTACTGTCAAGATACTGGCCAGAGCTGGACACGGTAGTTCATGCCTGTACTCCTCTTGTTGCACTTTTGGGGGCAACAGAAATTCAGACTGGTAGGATGAGTGTGCAGAGTCACCATCCAGACTCTGGGGAGGTTTCAGAGAACACTTCCACTCTTATTGCAAGATATACACATTTTTATAATAAACAGCAGGGGGCTTATCCATACGAGTCAGGTCAGTTGCAGATTGGTTGAAACATGCAGAGAGGTAGGCAGTTGTGGACTGATTGAAGTATGCAGAGAGGTGTGCAGGTTTGGATTAATTGTGTCGATTTGGCTGAGGGAGGAGTCACGATAAAGCAACCTGGGCTGAACTCCAGCCCAGCCAAGCCTGGCTTTCACCCTCATACTCCCTCCCAGTATTTGGAAGGCTGAAGCAGGAGTATCTTTGCTAGTTCATGGCCAATCAAAACTACATAGTGAATTCAAGGCCAATCTGAACTACATGGAGAGATTCTGTCCCATAAAAATATTGACCACGATTGTTAGCATCTCAAGTCCGAATATGATATGGAGAATTTATTTCTATGGTCACTCCCTTGGGTATTGGTAGGCCTAACTCCTCATTCATTGTTGACTGGAGTCCCCTTCAATTCCTCACCACACAGTCCTTTCCACAGAGCAGCTTACGACATAGTAACTGACTCTTCTATATGTAAGTAATATGAGAAAGAGAGCCCAAATAGGAAGTCAGTATTATCTCAAAATTGCAAATCACTGTTTATTCCGTGTGCTATTGTTCACACAAGCCACGTCTTATATAGTGTGAGAAAGGTCTGTAGAAAAATATAGATATTAGAGATCAACTTAGAAGCTGGCTTCTGTAACGTAGCTCCCCACGTGGCAAGCCATGCCTCTACCTCCTGCGGTACAGTAGAAGTAGTGGTCTAATTTAGGGGACTAGCTCCTAGAGAGCTCCTAGTAGGATTTAGGCACAGGTCTATAAGCTGTGCATGCATGAACTGATCCTTAATCCATGAGTTTAGTACAAGAGTTACTACCTCTCTGTGGGATAGAGAAGGAAGCACAAACTGGCTACATGACCGTGACTCCATATTGTGTGTTACAATGAACAAGACATTACTCAGGACTACTTGTTTTTCTACATTTTGGTAATTTTTCATTTTCATATGAAAATTTTTCATATGTTCTACATCCCTTTCAGTGCCATCTATCTCTTCTTCTTTCTTGGGTTGCAGATAGTTGTTAAAGAACTTAGGCCTCTGACTTCTGAAAGACCCTCAAGAGAAGAGTGAACCTGAGGGTAAAAGGGATGATCTCCTTGGGCCTCTGCTGCTGTTCTCTGTCTCTGTCTGCTGTCACTTTGGGAACTCAGCAGCTGCTGGCCCATGGCAGGGGAAGGGATGTGCTCTGGCTTTCAGCAATTACCAGTTTAGTGGCTAACTGAAACTAGAGGAAAAAGTTGGTTATCCTGTTCTACTCCAGCCTAATGTTAAATCTTCCCCCTACTTGCTTTTCCAGGTTATTTCTTATCTCTCACTCCTAGAGACAATAAATGACTCATCCTTAAGGAACACATTGTCTTCTTTCCTTTGTGCCCTTGTTTTCCAGTTTTCTCTGCTGCCTCCCACCCTCTCCACCTACAGACTGCTTCACTTCATGATCCATCTGTCTATCACTCTGAGATATCTTTCTCTAAGCCAGCCCACTAAAACTTCAATGGAACCCTTATGCAAGTACTCATTTTGAGGTCCTGTAAAACTGCAGGTTTTATTTCATCAGGTCTGAGATGAGGCCTGAGGTTTCATATTTCTAATAAGTTTCTGGATGCTATGAATATTATTGACACGTAGACCATCCTTTAAATAACAAGTATCTAGCTTTCATATTTTATTTTGGTCCTTATTGGAAATTTAAGGCTCTAGCAAAGAAATGTAATGCTTTGCATTCAATCCAGCTACTTTGGTATTCAGGAATGGTCAAATTTCTTTGGTTGATATGTAGAAGGTCTGGATTCTTGGATTGCCTGGTATTATAGGGTTTCCTGAGACACGGGACTTTCAGTGCTAAAACTAGGAAAATACAAACTGGTTTTGGTGGTGCATGCCTATAATCAATCCCAGTGCTCAGAAGGCTGAGTCAGGGGGATTAACATGAGTTTGAAGCCAGCCTAAATCACATAGCAAGACCCTGCCACAAAACAAAAACAAAACAAATAGCAAAAAACAATCCCTTTAAATAAAAAATAAAACCAAAAGAAACAAAGGAAAAATAAGGGAATTCCTGGGCACCATACTTCTGGGGTGATAGAGGGTGGTAGAGGCTGCACATTCTATTCCTTATAACCTTTAGGTGACAAAATTCTGCTACAGCTATGAATATTTACCTGCCAGCAGGCACAAGAAAAGTCCTACCACAGATTCTTGAGGCTTTGGGGAAAATCCTGTCTCTGCCTTAGGCACTATAAGTAATTCATCATGATAGTATTTTTCTAAAGTGGACACTAGGAAACTGATTATAGATCCATCAACTTTGGTTCAAGAGGCATGTAAGGGCAGAGATATAGGGCCAAGGGAACAGTAGATCCTGGGCATTACACCAGCATGATTAGACTGCTTGTTGAGTTTGTGTGCTGCATGTAAATGTGAGCACTGGGCTTGGTCCTATCTCCAGTGAAGAGTCTGAGGGGCCTGGAGCAGAGGGCCTGGCTTAGGAGCACAGGACTCAGCCAGGAATCAGCTCTGTGCCTTTCAACTCCACCTTAATAAGATTTAGTATTTGTTGGTCTTTGTGCTATTTTGCTTGGAGAATGGGTAGAAGGTTAGCACAGAGGTGACTGCTACTCAAAGATATTTTATTCCACATGTGAAATATCCCAGATAAAAGAGATTCCTTTTGTGTTCTCCTTGTTCTTGTTCAACACCAGAAGAGAGAAGGGAAATGAGATTATTTTTCTGGGGAATCAGAGGAGTGTGCAAAACATTAAGACCCTTCCAGGGATCACAGATGCCAAATAATGGGGCCCTGGGACTGTGCTGGGACAGCGGAAGGTCTTTTCATTGGGGACAAAGATGGTCTCTTGTGGATGGATTCTCAGCTGTTTTTTTAAATTTAAATTTCAGTTTGTTTTCCTGGAAAACATAACAACAGCAAAAACAAACAGATTTTCCTTGCCTATAGGTATTTCAGAATAAACTGCCTGGGAACATGGTAGCTGAGCTGCTGGATGGAAGAAAGAGGTTTCTTGGAACAGTGCTGGCCTTGGTGAAGCACTGGTCCTTCCTGTGGGTTTGTGAGCTGACCTCTGCCACTCTGAGGCAAAACATCTTCCCCTTTCACCTACTTTCTTTGTCTTCCAGCTGTGTGGTGCGAGCTCCGTGTGCACACGCAAACAGCTCTTGACAGGTTTATTTGCTTACAGAAAGAACAGAGGCTCCTGGTGGGGCTGGGACGGCCAGGGGAGCTGGGACTGTGAGTATGTGCAGCGGGGAGCGGTGCCAAGGGCATCGACAGCTTGTGACCCCATGCCGGGTGGCAGGCCTGGCTTTCCTACAAAGACCTTTATCTCACGTATGAAGACCTTGAGGCCTAGAGGGGAGATAGGACTTGTCCCAGCTGGGCAAATATGTGACTGGATCTGAAATATTTTTAATGTTCTCAATGAAAATCCAGTCTCGGGATTGAAAGGTATCTTAACAGTTATGCAGCCAGCCTCAAGTAGATGTTTGCATTCTGGTCTCCCTGTCCTTATAAATTAGCCACGTGGACACGCCTGGCTTCCCTGGGTAATGGACAGATCAACACTGTGCTAGCAAGTGACGCCTCTTCTGGTGCATCCTATGGGTGCGCAGTACTTTGGTCAGGACGATGTTTTGGACTCTGTTTTTGAATATCTTCATTTCAATTAGAATTACACAATCACAGAATTAATGCATTTTCACTGAAAAAGCATTTCTTGGAGAGAAACTTACTTGGCTTTGAACAATTCATTGTAAAACACCTACAAACCTTTAATTTCTATAAGGAATGCAATCTTTCTTAAACATATCCCTTTATGTGGAGCCAAATATCATGTAACTCAAACTGTTCCCTAAGACAAATGTAACAAAATGCTTATTTGAGACATCAAATAAAGTTCTTTAAAAAGTACATCTAAATTTAATGTTTTTATAAGTCAAATACTATATTAAATGTAATTGGAGGAGCTTACCACTCAAAAGCAATCTTGGAACATAACTGCTAACTCTGGAGGTTACATAATAGTGATAAAATTTCAATGTGGATATATTATAAGTAATCTTGGAATTTTATATACAAAAATCTTAATGCTTATACTGTGCATGAAGTTTTTGGGAACTTTCTTTTTTTTATTTGCCTGTCTATAATCCAAATTTTTTATTTGCCTGTCTATAATCCAAATTTGAACACAATTACCTTTTAAAGCAGTACACCAAATGACAAAATGACTCAAGACAACCAGTGACAAACTCTGGGTAGGCAATAGTTTTAGTAGCACATCTCTTCTTTTATTCTTTGTGTAAGCCAGGGAGACATTCTTTCTCTTTTCTTCTGTGAAAAGTAATTAGCATATCATTATCCTCATGATATTTCTCTGATCAAAAACTTGCCACAATGCTTGCCTGCATATCAAGACTAACCTCCTCTGCCTGAGTTTTGAAAACTTGTATATTCTGAAATTATTTATATCTCCAATTTATCTAAAACTGGCCCCAAGTGTGATGCTACGCTTTAGCACGGCTTATTTTTCTAGTCCTCTTGTCCCTATGTTCTTCTGTTTCAGTGTTTTTGTCTATGTTTTTTCCAGATTGGAATGTCTTTTTTTAATCTCTCACAGTAATTTATTTCCTGCACAATTTTTTTCCTTTTCTGACCATCTGTGGCAGTTCTAGTCTGTATTTCATGATAAACATAGTGATTCACTATTCTTACATAGGTCAGCCCTTGATACTGACTGCCTAAGGCAAATTTAAGTTGCCTAAGCTTAAATTTAAGTTGTTGAGCTTGAGTACCTGAAGTACATACAAAAGGGGAAAGATAATCAAGAATTAAGACATGTCATGCACATGTACATGTACTACCTTCCCACAAAGAAGGTAATTATTACAAACATGTTACAAACATGTAGTAATAAAAAACATGCAAGTATGCAGTAATGCAAACATGTAGTAATAAAATGAGAGAGCGAGAAATAGCCAGGGGAGAAGCAGTGGCTTAGAATCCAGAGAAACAAACCAAGTAGACATAGGCTGGAGAGATTCAGGTAGTGGGAAGCTAAGGAGATGCCGCAGCAGGCAAAGGCACAAGAGGCCAAGGAAAAAGACAGAGAAGGTTGTGGGTGCTGGACCTGCCATGGTCTTGTGTCAGACTGATGGTCCACTGGGGCTGTGAATAGACTGCCATCGGTGCATCATGACTGTGGCAGCAAAGCCAAGAATTCTCTGGGGTCCTTTTGCAAAGTTCTTGATTTTTTTCATGCCATAGTGTAATGTTAGCAGCAGTGCAGGTGGATCCAGACACCATGTATAACTTAGTAGAAGAAACTCAAGTTGGAAGTAGCTTAGGCACAACTTGAGTTTACCTGCTCGTGGAGTCCAATAAGAATAACCACACAGCAGGAAGCATGCTGCAGCGTGGCCTCAGCAACGACGAGGTCTCTCCACTTGGTTGCACTTGGTGTTTTTGTTACTTTAGTAACCTCCACTTAATCTCCATGCTTTCCTTTCCTCTGGCTGCTTTCCTTTCCTCAGCCTTCCTCCAAACAGCTGTACACACAGCTAGTAAAAGCTCCTGAAGTCCTCATCTTTCAGCCCCACTGCCACAAAGAAACTGACTTTCTAACTTCAGATGGGAGAATGCATGGAAGGGCTCTGATTGGGCCAAATGCCAAACAAATGCCAAACTTTGACTAATCAAACATGGCAGCAAAGGCCAGGCCATCAAAATCTCACCACACAAATAGAATCTGGATAAGTGGTTTCCGGGAAGAAGAGATTCTGGGAAAAACAACCCCACATATGTCCAGTAAAACAACACAGCAGCCACGGAGGCCACAGCGCTGCTCAGCAAAGAGGTACCGATCGATAGGTTTGGAATCAGAAAGGAAGAACTCGGCTGTGCAGCTCCCGATTCTGCCTTATTCTCACAACATGGGCCACAAGTCTTTCCTGAGTGCTGCTCCCGAGGACTTTATAACTGACAGGAAATTCTGAAACTCTGGACCTTGTCATTTTTTTCTTGCTACATTAACCCTGGGACCTCTGGCTCCCTTCAGACACCCAACAACCTTGACATTTTTCTGTTCTGCCGAGAACTGCTGATGATTTGCTCCATTACCTTGGCCCGAGTGGCTGTTGAGTCACTTCATTTCCCAGAGGGAGAAAGGTGAAGTCGTGAATACCGCAGGTCTCCAGGAACCTATGGAATGTTTGAGGAGAAGTGTAAGAAAAAGGAGTCTGACACTGTTCCTTTTAGAGGAAATAACACGAGCTCGTCCGGTGAGGATGAGATGGCTGGCAGGGTGCAGGCGGCTGGAGGAGCTTTAGTTTAAAATGCCTGTCATGGTTAATCATGATTATCAACTTGATTGGATGGATACACGCCTGGGAAATTGAGAAAATACACTTGTAGATGCATCAGTGAGAGGGTTCCCAAAGACAACAGCACGGCCGGCCGTGGCCTATAATCCCAGCACCTAGGAGGCTGAGTCATAAGGATTGCGGTGAGTCGAGGCCAGAATGGGCTACAATGTGAATTCAATGTGAATACACAGTGAGACCCTGCCTGCAAAACAAAACAACAGCAACACCCCCCCCCCCAGAAACCCCCAAAGGCAATAGCATGTGGGATGAAAAGCTGATGGGGGATACCCTGTCTGCATGGGGGTGACACCGTTCAATAAGGTGGGTGCTTGGATGAAACACAAGCAGACGAAGGAGGAAGCCTGCCTGCCCGCACCCTCCTTCAAGCTGCTGGCCAGAAAAAGCAGCGTTTCTCTACCATGTCCCTCACAGCGCTGTTCTGCCTCACACAGGCTCGGAAGTAATGGAGCCCAGTGACCATGGCCCGAAACTTCAGAAACGCTGAGCCCGGAGGAATTTTTCTTCCCTTAGATTGATTTTGTCATAGCAGCACCAAACTAACACAGCGCCCAATTCCAGACACATCTTCTCCAGCACTAGGGGGCAGCAGTGTCAGCAAGTTGCTGTTCTCAAAGCTTGGAAAGTGGCTCCTGGGAAATGAGATGAGGAATACAGCTCTTCCAGGAAGGAGATGATGCGGCATGAAGACCCAGCCAAACTCACGGTGGTGACGCAGGCCTAATAAATCCAGCATTTGCGGAGGCTGAGGCAAGAAGATCGCAGTTTGGAGTCCAGCCTGCGCTGTGACTTAGCGAGACTGTGTCAGAATTTAAAAATTTAAAGAACTGGGATACAGCTCAGGGAGAAGACCCTGGGTTCAACCCCAAATGCTACAAAAACAAAGCAAAGCAAAAAGCCCTGAGCAAACATACCTCAGTTCCATTCTCCTCTTTGCTGATTGATTTCCACTCCCCAGCTGCCTGCGATTCCCTTTGTAAATTGTTTTTAAACGTCAGCTTGTGTTTGTGATACACGATTATGCTCACCTTGGGGAGTTGGGGAGTTGGCACAGGCACGTATCACACCTTAGTTCTTTTCTTTTTTATCCCTTTCCCTTCCTCCTCGCTTCTCCCTCCCGCTTCCTTCCCTTTCGCGACAGCTGCTGCTCAGTCCCTTCTCTGGCTCCCACCTGGGTCTTGCTTGTTTCTCTCCAGGGGTCCCTTTGACTGTCCTTTCAGACATGTCTTTTTGCCACCTTCTCCAGAAAGGGATACCAGGCAGCTCAAACTCCACAGCCCTCGCTGGCACCTGGCTGTGAGCTCGCAGACCAGCTCCCCTGGGCCGGGGCTGCCTCCGCACTGGCCCGCGGAGCTCGCAGGTTTTCCTGTAGGCTGCTTTAGCATTGCCCGTTGCCCTCCACACGGATCCTGCCTCAGCCTCTCATGTGCGGTGTAACGCGGGAAGCCTAGCGTGGAAAAGACAGCGCGCTTGTCAAGGGGGGTGGGGGGCGGGGCGGGCAGCCAATGTTGCTTGGCTGTGGCCTGAGCCCTGCTTCCCTCTGCTTGTCTTTTTGGGTACACACGGCTCATCACCACACTCCTTCGTGTTCTTCATTCACTTCCTAACCTTTCCCCCAACAGTCTTGAGAGCTACGTGGTGGTTAAGAACGCGGATCCCAAAGTCAGACTATCTGGTTTTAGATGTTGACTTCACTCCTTATCTAGCATTTTGGCTTTTGGCATGTTACTTCACAGCTCCGTCTCTCAGTATTTTCATCCATCAAATGGGAATAACCCTGGAACCACCTCGAATTAGATGTGTGAATGTCCGTACAGTGCTTGAATCAGCATGCAGGATAGAAGAGGCATTCTACAAGTTATTAATGTTCTCTACTGCCCCTCCTCCGGCGAGGGTCTTCTGACCTTGCTCCCTGCGGTGTTCCTGCGATAACCCCTGACCTGTCTTGTCCTTCCGCACAATTCATAAGCATCTGTCTCGTTTTCTGGCCCACCACCCAGATATTTACACTGATGTACTTCTAGCTGATAACTTCCAGACTCATTCTTTGTAAGGCTTTGCCTCACCTCACCTATTTTTGGTTCTTTCCTGGGGCCAAGTCCTGACTCAAACCTTTTCCTTTCAGCCAATGACAGTGGCTGTGGAACTAGAGCTTATATCTGGTTTGCTAGGTCAAGAGTTGTCAAATTATCCTTGTAAAGACCCAGGGAGTAAATAATTTACCTTCACAGCCTGCACCTGATCACAGTCATTCCTTTTTGTCTTTTTCCTTCTATTCCTTTTTTTTTTCTACAACCCTAAAAGGTGTGAAAATCATCCTTAACTTGAGGGTTGTGCTGAAAGAGGTCACAAACCACTGTCAGCCTTCAGACCTTAATTTGTAAGCTCCTCTGCAAGGTAACAGGTTTCACGAGGGTGGGAATTAGGCTGTCTTGTCGACTCAGGGGCCTTGCTATTAGCCGGGAATGTGATACATTTTTTATTATTATTTGCTGGGTGAATGAATAAATGAACATATGAGTTCAAAAGCGTCTCTGGCTTCCGTATTTCAGGAGAAAGTCTTTCTACCAGTTCTGTAGAGAACAGAAGATCCTCAGGGAAGGGTTCTGTTAGAGTTAGCTCCTCTTCTGTCTGCAGTTACCCAGTGGCCCAGCCATCTTTCTAGGAGATAATCCACAGCCTGTAATTCTACTCTTTTCTTCTTTCAGTTAAAAACAGTCTCCTTTCAGCTTTAGTTTTATTATTGAGTAAGCCAGGGGCATCCTAGTAAATGTTTAACAACTAGCTGTCCAACAAACAAGCAAACAATCTGGATTTATGGCATTTTCTAGTTTCCATAGTATAAGAACTTCTGTTATGGCAGAGTTCCAGCTACAGACACAAAGCTGCTACCCAGGAAGGTGGGAAGTAAAAGATATTTTTAGATCTGTCTAGCTGAGGCACACCCCTAAGCCATACCACAGTTCCTGCCCGCTTCTGTGGTCCTAGGGGCCATTTACCTCCTACTGGGAGAAAACTTGAAAGAACCTTAGTTCTCACTACCTCTGCCTCAGAAGTAGGTGCTTCTTGTGTTGGGATAGGTGGGTGTCAGTATCTTGTTCTCTCAGACTTCCTGGATTTCAGTCTTTGCATGCTTTGATCCCCAACTCTGACTCCTCTCTGACCCCTGGACTCCTGGGACATTTTGCACGACACAGATGGCCATACATTTCCTGACCCTCCCTGGCTTCCTGGCTCTCAGATATCTGACTACTTCTAAGCATAGAGAAGAATAGACCCTCTACCTCCTGCGGGGTCTTGTTTTCTAGGCTGTGACCTGCTTGGTCACCCCCTTCTAGTTCTCACAGCACATTTCTTTTGGCTCCTAAGAGTTAGTGTCTACCCTACTGGGAACCTCATGACCAGCTCAGTTCCCCTTTCTCTGTCCTTTACTCTTATGTAATTAGCAACATCTGTCTACTAACCCTGTACATAATCTTCATGTTCAGTGATTCACTCCCTGCAAAAACTACTAAGAACTTTGTGTAGTCCAGACTCGATCTAGGCACTGAGGATACACTGGTGAACAGAAAAGGGTAAGAATTCTCTGCCTTGGGAGACTTAGATGCAGAGACACAGGTACTAAGCAATAGGCACGATACACAACGATGTATCTTCCAAGACGGTCATAAGTCTGATGCAAAGACTGAACAGCACCGGCCGTGGTGGCTCACTCCTGCAATCCCAGCACTCGGGAAGCAGAGGCAGGAGGATTGCTGTGAGTTCAAAGCTGAGCTCAGGGCCAGCCTGAACTACCAAGCAAAACCCTGTTTCAAAAAAACAACAAAAAACGCCCAAAAAACTAAACAGGGCCAGAAGGGTTGGCGTTGCTGATAGGTTGGTGCTTAGAGTGGCCCTTATGGAGACAGTGACACAGGAACCAAGTCTTTAAAAGGTTCATTCCATGTCACCAGAACTTTGGCGTGTAGTGCCTACACCTGTGCACAGCATCTACTCACCATCAGCAGCGCCTGGTCACACAGGTGAAAAGTTTAACCTCAGCTCGAGAACTTGCAGGTCATAATGACCGCCACAGCGGGGCGCTGTCCAGTCAGACAGGCAGAGTGATGGGCTTTGGTGTAGAAAACATGAGTGTTAGTCTTGGGACTGCTCCAAAAGACTCAGTTTACTTCATTAAAATGAGCGGTTCCCTGGGGCAGACATGGGGTCTGTCTACTTAGTAATTTATATTCTTATTTATACATGCTGGCACTACATAACGATGACATTCATCATGGTGGAGAGCTGGTACATAGCACGTCTTCATTCTTTTTGCATCTTCTTCCCACCTATCCTTTCACCCTCCCTCCATCTCTCGGTCTTCTTCCCATTTGTGAAAGATCTATTTCTCTGTTTCCTATGATCTGGCTTTTATTTTGCTCTTTATTTACACTTAGGGTTTCTTATATAAGAGAAATCATGTGATATTTAAATTTGTGTGCCAGATTTATTTCACTTAAACTTATGGTCTCAGGGTCCACTCATTTTCCTACAAATGACTCCAATTTATCATTCCTGATAGTTGTACTCCACCGTGTACATATACCACATTTTCTTTATGTATTCCTCTGTTGGACATATGGGCTGTTTTCAAAAATTAGCTACTATGAGTTGTGCTGCTATAAACATGGGTATGTGTCACTGCAAGATGCTGACATCAGGAAGATGCCTAGAAGGGGACTAGCTGGGTGGGGTGGAATTTCACTTTAGTTTTTTGAGGACTGTCCATACTGATTTCCAAAGTGGTTTTACCCATTTACAGTCCTATCAACAATGTGGAAGGGTACCTTTATTCCTGCCGCTACATCACATTTGCTATTATTTGATTTCTTGATGATGTCCACTCTTCTAGATTAAGGTGGGATTTCAGTGTTGTTTTAATTTAGAGATACTGAACATTTTTCACATGTT
The DNA here is from genome assembly GCA_004026965.1 of Petromus typicus. Classification (NCBI taxonomy): domain Eukaryota; kingdom Metazoa; phylum Chordata; class Mammalia; order Rodentia; family Petromuridae; genus Petromus; species Petromus typicus. The sequence continues at coordinate 4,734 of PVIR01034682.1, read as the reverse complement.
TATTAGCCAGTTGTCCTTCTGGGAAGTGTCAATTCATTTCCGTGGAAGTGGATCTGTCTTGTTTTCTAGGAGAAGCTAGTTCCTATGTCTTGCACAGAAGTGGGTGGCACATAGTAGGCACTTTGTTAACCCAGCACTTGCTGAATGAGTTCGAAGTGGCACCTTTGGTTTAAGCCCCATTGTCCCAGAAGCATCACTTAGTCTGTCTGAGCCTTGATTCTCCTTATGTAAAGTGGGTGTTCTAATTATAACCACAGTACGCACCTCATAGAATTACTTTACGGATTAAACTGCAATAATTTGTAATGCATATACAGTGCTTGGCATAGCAGCTAATTATGAGAAGTCACAGTCGTTAGACTGAGAATACAGAAGGAATTCTATATCCTCCATCTTAAAGAGACTCTTTGTGCCTCTTTAAAGAATTCCCACTGCCTTAATAATCTAGTTGGATCCATCATGTAGGCCACACAGTCTGTTGTGACCTCGGAGGGTGTGAAGTAAGGTGTGAATGGGTGGGACTTGTATAGATAGCAGGTAGGATGGGGCCTGCAGGTACTTGGGGTGGCAGAGAGACCTAGGTGTCAGGGCTGAGGGAGTGTCTGGGAACCACAGCTAGGAGAGAGACAGTTATATTAACAGCCAAATTGAGAAGAAGAGTTGCAACCTGTGGATAACAACACTCAGCTAAAGATGAATGGAACATTAGCCAGGATCAGAAAGAATGGCTGTTGTTGGGGGATGGGAATTAATGGTGGGGTCTGGAGACGAGGCTTTGACTTTGAATCTCACACCAGGTCTTTCTCCATCTTAAAGTGTTCTTGTCTCATTGGTGTTGCAACGGTAAGTGTCTGACATTGCTTGTCTTTATCCCTTTTCTCTCTGGCTGCTGAGAGGGATGTTTGTGTTCTGTCCTGAATGCTGGCCCAAGCTGAGCTATCTTCCCGAGCTCCCTGGACTGCTAAGAAGTCAACTTTTGTCTGAGTCTGCCTTTGGGGCCTGGCTCAGGCTGGGAGGCACCTATGCCCCACTTCCCTGGCTTCCCAGAAGTCTGCAGTGCCTGTTGAGCTGACTGTCTGATTGTCGAGCCTGATCCCTCCCATCTGGTCTCTTGGGCTTGCCTCTCAGGGGCTAGTCAGTCTGGCTGAGGACCCCTGCTGCCCCAAAGGCTCAACGGGCAAAGGATGTAATCTGATAACTCATTAGAAACATCACTATGGCTTTAGTCATCACAGTGACGGCAGACGTTGTTCAAGGCTGTTTGTGGAAGGTGTATCTTACAGCCGAGGACACAGACACCTTCTTTTCTTAGCAGGCTCCTGACTGGAAGCAGTTGTTTTGTGGAAGTCAGTATTCATCGAGAGAGTCAGCAACATTGCTTATGATCCCCTGCACGTCTGTGATGAGGAGACAGCATTTCAGTGCAGGAAAGATAAAGATCCTCATCAGAGCCTGAGCACTGGCTCTGAGGAGTGGCTTTATTTTCCCAGCAGCTGAGGACATTTAAAGCCTTGATACATATGGTCATATTATTTTTCAAAACTGCTGTGCCAGTCACATGCCCACTCAGTGCAATTGTTTGTGTCTGCTTTATCATACCTTTGCCAATACTGGGCTCTACTAAAAGTTTACATACATATACTTTTAAAAATTAATAGGGAGATTGAATATTTAAACACATTTATTTACTGTATAGAATAATACTATCTTTTCCCAGGTGAGTCCGAAGTCATATTTACTATCCCACACTGTTCTTCCTTCTTCCCATCCTTGGCTGAATTTTATTTGTTATTGATCATTAAATTTGGGTACAGTATAATTTATGTTTTTGTCATTAAATCTTAAAATTTTGACACATTAAATACAGGATAATAAGAATATAAATAATTCCTTCAAATTCCCATGTTACTTCTTTGTTATTAAACTTTCAGCCAATTTTTAATCCCTAGAAACTACTAATCTATGTCATGTTCTTATATTTTTGTTTTTTCCAGAATGACATAATAGTGTCTTAATAGATCACAAAATTAAATCCAAATTAATTTAATAGCTTTCTTTAGTACATTGTGCTTTTGTTAGTCTATTAAAAAGTCTTTGCCTAATCTAAGATCACAAATATTCTCTCCTGTATTTTTTTATGAAGTTTAAAATTTTTTACAGTTTACATTTTAAGTCCATAATCCATTTTATTGTGTTTTGTGTAAGGTGTGAGCTATAGGTCAAATTTGTAGTTTTACTGGTGCCTGGCAAGTTGTCTTACCACCATTTGCCAAAAAGCCTACCTGTTTTCTATTTAATTGTCTTTGCATCATTGTCAAAGAAATCATTCAGCCATATGTGTGTTCCCACCATAGGATTGTTTTAGGCGTCTTTATTCTCTTCCATCAATCCATTTAGCTATCCTCTACCCAGTGCTCATTGTCATGATCCCAGTAAAAGTTCCGATAGTTTGACTTGGTCCCGAATGATCTATCAATGGAAACATAGTGTGCATACAATGAAGTCTAACTTTCATTTAGCATAACTTGAGCAGCTCATGTGAGTTGTGAGCCTCAATCTTTTGTTCATCTTCCCCCTTTTGGTGTGCATGTCACAGTTTATTTATTCCTTTCTAAGTGTTCCTTATCGAAGTTGGTTTGGACAGTCTGTTTTGCCTTTTTAAAGAATCAACTTACAAATTTCTATAACACTCATTCTCTTGATTGGGACGCTACATAGATTTCCGCAAACCTACAGATCAACTTGAAAAGCACTGGCAGATTACAATATTGTCTTCCAGTCTATGCAATGCTCTGTGAAAATTTGCACTGCCTTCCATGTATGTAACGCTTAAAATTTCTTTCATCAGTATTCTGTAGTGTTAAATTTATATCTAAATGTCCAAAGCTTTGGAACTATCAATGATACTATTTTTTAAACTTTGGTTTCCAATTGTTACTATAAAGAAATGTAGTTGTTTCTTTCTCTGTTGACCAGATTCTGATTTCTTTCCTCTTGAAAGCTATTTGCCATGTCCGCATGTCCAGGCTTTGTGGAGAGACCATGTGGAGAGACGTCCTGCAATATGAGAGGCCAAGAGGCAGAGAACGGATCTGGCTCGGCTGACAGCTGGCACAAAGGGCCCGGCATGTGAGCAAAGCCCTCTTCATGTTTTGGCCTCATCTGAGCTCCTAGCTGAACAGAGCCACATGAGTGAACCCAGCTGGCCTCACAGGGTGCAGAAGAGCTGCCCACAAAAGCCCAGCCAGCCTACGGATTGTAAGAAACAATACATCTTTGTTATTTTAAGCCCCCATATCATAGACCAATAGACAACTGATACAAGGCTTAGCAATTGTCCACTTCCCCAGCCCTGGGCTCTGTGGCCCTGCATGCTGGGTTTTAATATTTCCTCTTGAGCCTCCTGACTGCTGGTCAGACTTAAACCTTGTATCCCCAAGGGTACAGCAGGTGGCTGAGTCGCAGCTCTCCTTTTCCCTACCTTCTCCATAACAGTTTGGTCCAAATGGCCCGCATGTCTATCTGAACTCCTACATGGTGCTGAGAAACATCTAGTATAGCTTGTGTAATTCCCTGGGTGCTAGCTGCTCTCTTGGCTGACAGCTGTGTCTGCTGGCTGTCTGGGTGCCCAGGGCAATGCCGACTCTGCTCCAACTGAAAGCCCTGGGAGTGGCCAATTATGCTGCCTCCTTTCTTCCTCTTGACACTAGGAGATTCTCTCTTCTGTGCGGCTCATTTTACCCTCACTAGTATTCCATAGGCCTGAAATGCAAGTTTCAAGAATTTAGAGCTGTTTAAACCTGACCTAGGACCTACAGAGTAATTTGATTTTATTGCTTGTTTAATAAAATGACTTGGAGCCCTGGAGCTACATTAATTAGTTTTTTAAAATTAAGGTAGTTCATATACCTCCCAACCTAACCCTTGCTAACTCTGCCTTTTGGAACATAGTTGTAAGTTCCTTGGACCTTGCTTTCTTCGCATATAGCATGGTGATAATAGTACTTGGTAAGACAATGCACACGCCTTGGTAAGCAACGTGCCTAGCACATAGCAACTGCTCACTGGCCATGACAAGAACTAATACTGAAAGTTCGAGTTAGGGCCATTAGAGATTATTTAATCCATGACCTCTATTTTCAGTGGTGGAACATGAAGCAGAAAGAGACAGAGAAAGAGAGAGAGAGAGGGAGAGAGAGAGAGAGAGAGAGAAATAGAAAAGGGGGGGGAGGACTTTCACCAGGACAAGAACAATAATTTCTCAATTTCTAATCTTGTCTTTCTCACTACACCAGTATTGTTTGGTTTATCTGGAGATAAAAAGAGAAGGGAAGAATCGACCAGCCACTACTCGTCTACTTTATTGGTACTTTACATATATCACATCATTTTATCCCCACAGTTTATTGCTGACAACTTCTCCAAGTATGGATCATGTACATTATCATCTCCGCTTAGGAGGTGAAGACATTGCACTTAGAGAAGTTCCAGTCTTACTGGAAAAGAACCGGGCTCCAGCCAGGCCAGTCGCCTCCCCAGCCAGCCCCTCCTCCCACAGCCCGTGCCCTTCCCGGGTCAGGCTGAGGAGCCTGAGAACCACCCGAAAAGGATGTTTCTGCGGCTGTGGCACCGTCCTGGCTGAGTGTCTCCTGCACCCTCGGAGGCAATAACTGGTCTTCGAGCATGAACCTTTTATCCTTCTTTCCACACAGTCCTGCTGATTGAGACCAAGTG
>PVIR01034681.1:0-17028 GCA_004026965.1 Petromus typicus | reverse complement strand
CATCCTGGAAAAAGAAGCCAAACACTCTCAATGGAGAAAAGAAAGCCTCTTTAATAAATGGTACTGGAAAAAAACTGGGTTCCAACCTATCAAAGATTAAAGCTAGATCTATCTCTTTCTCCATACAATAACTAAAATGAAAATGGATTTGAGATCTAACTATTAATACAGAAACATTAAACCTGATGGAAAATAGGTTAGGTAGAACTCTTGGAGACAATGGTATAGGGAAAGACTTTACAAACAAAATCTCAGCAGCATGGAAAGTAGCAGAAAGAATCAGCAATTGGAATCTCATCTTATTAAAAAAGTTCTGTGCAGCAAAAGAAACCACCCACAGAGTGAAAAGATAACGTAACATATGGGGAAAAAAATTTTACCATTCAAAAACGGACACCTGAAATGAAGAGGCATTTTTAAGAGGGAGAAGCAAAGACGGCTAAGAAACATATGAAGAAATGTTCATCATAACTGGTCATTAGAGAGATGCAGATGCAAACAACACTGAGATTTCATCTCATTCTACAAACAATGGCTGCTATCATGAAATCAACCAACAGCAAATGCTGTCAGGGATGTGGGGAAGAAAAAAAAAACCCTTCTGCACTGTTGGTGGGAATTTATACAGGTGCAACTACCATGAAGATCAGTGTGAAGATTCCTCGAAAAGCTAAGAGTAGAGATCCCATTTGACCCTGCTATTTCCCTGCTAGTTATATACATGAAACAATTAAAAGTATCATGTCACAGTGATATACATGCACCCACATTTATAGCAGCTCAATTTGGGATAGCTAAAATTTGGAAACAGCCCAAATGCCCATCAACTGAAGGTAGGATAAAGAAGATATGGGGTTTTTTATATATAAAATGGAGTATTACTCTGCCATAAGGAATGATAAAATTGAGTCACTTATACTCAAACAATATACCATCAGGACAAACTCATAAGTGAAATAAATAGGACACAGATGTGTAAATATTGTCTCATTTCTTTAGTATGAGAAACTGAAGGTGTAAATGCATGCCAAAATGTATGACAGATATTGTGAAATAGGAAGAAAATGTTCACAAGGAAAAAGGAAATGATGGGTAAGGGAAAGTAAAGAAAGGAAAGAAAAAGGGTTATGGTTTAAAAAAGAGAAATAAGCTTATGTATACAGTGTTGTAAGGAAGTCAGAGGAATGGGGAAAAAATGAGAACCAAGGCCAGGGATTTAGCTCAGTGGTTCCAGTGCCTGTCTTGCAAGCGCAAGTAACCACATACCATACTGGGCATGGAGACTCATGCCCAGCAGCAATGAGTACCACATACCACAGTGCTGGGCATGGTGGCTCATGCCTGTAATCCCAGCACTCGGGAGGCAGAGGCAGGCGGATTGCTGTGATGTGAGTTTGAGGCTGAGCTCAGGGCCAGCCTGAACTATAAACAAGACCCTGTCTAAAAAAAAAAAAAAAATGAGAATCAAGATGTATCATGTACAGGTACAAATTCTCAATGTTGAATGTTATCATAATGCATATATAAAATGTACAAATAAAATCAATTTTGTAAAAACTGCTTAGAAAGATATCCTTGAACCATAAATTTAGCCTTAAAGAAAATACTTACTGGTTGTCTATCAATCAAGTCAAGTACAACAAGCTGCTTTGCTTTTACAGAAAGTATATTTGGTAAAATATGGCATCTTATTTATAAACTCTTAATGGGCTGGTTAAAAAAATCTTTTAATGATTATCAGAACACAATTGCAGGTAAACACACAGTGTGTGGATAAAAATCAATGACATTCTCGGTTTTAATTATGGAGAAAATAGATAAGGAAATAACTTTTGAACTGCTTTACAGTAAGCAGGCATAAAGGTGCAGAAAGGCATAAAAATCTTTTTCCAGTTTTCCAAGTGAGCCAATAGGTAACTGTTGTTCACCAGACCAATATTTCTCTACACAAAGAGATGTCAGACAACTCTGAACCCTAAAGCCATGTGAATCAGAAAATATTTAATGGTATACATATTTTCAATTTTAGTGTATCCCCTCAAACTTCAACTGCAAATGAGACCTAAATACTCAGATATAAAACTAAGATATGGAAAAAACTTACCCAGAGTTTCCCCATTAGAGGAGCACTACCAGATAGATCCAAAGCTCTGAGCCACAGGGAAAGCACTCATCCAGAAAGATAAAATAAAAAAGGTATTAGTATAATGGATGTGTCTAGTGGCCATTTAATAAAGAGAGCCTTTAAGGGAATGGAAAATAATTAATTTGGTTATAAAAGTTTGACAAAGTACAATAGATTAGAATTCACTCCCGCAAAGCAGTGATAGTTGGCTAATTCTCTGTTTCATAAGAAAGCTATTGAAAAACTACAGACATAATACAATCTGTGAAAAATGAAGAGCTCTCAAAGTGTTACAAGCTGAATCAATGAGTGAATGCTGAGAATTCAGGTTTCTCATTCCCACCCCCCAAACACAGAAGTGAAAACAGCAAAGAATTTGGTCAGACTGTTTTTAAGTGCCTGCGACATTCCACCTATTTTACAAAGTTAAAAGTCCCCCAGAGGAGTGAGATTTAATCAGATGTGATCAGAGAAACACTGGAAAAATCTCACCTCCACTCAAGTTGTCTTTAAAATCATCCTGACATAAAACTAAAACACCTATTTATGAAGATACTTCTTTTATGTAAGGCTGGGCCTGAAAGGCCATCTAGTACATTCACTGGCAGGAATATATAATAGCATCCATTAGCACAATGGTTATTAACTCATGTCTAGCATGAACAAAGAGATGGGTTGACTATGAAGCAGTGGGGGAGGGGCATGAGGACTTAGAGGGGCGCTGGAGAAAGCGCATGAGCCAAGAGAAGCTTCAGAGAGAGGAGTGTGCCAAGACCCTGACATTTTGGGAAGAAAATAAAGGCTGTATCGAGGTCCTCGGAACTGAGTTAAAGAGGAGCAGACAGATAACGAGGGGAAAAGCTCTAGACAATTTCTGCCCACTTTCACCTTTTCGCTAGGCATGTTTCCAGCTACTTATGCAGATATGAGGGATGAGTCAGAGAGGATTCTCTGCCATGCTTTCTTTCCAAAGTACTCCCCCCACACTCTATCCCCTCTGCTGAGAAAACTGCTCTAGCTCCTTCAACATGAGGTCTCACGTGATAATCTAGTCTCACATGGAGTTCTCCCCCGGCTCCCAAAACTGTTATAACCATGTTCTAACCACTTGTATATGTCTTATTAAATATTCACATCAATCTTCAAACTTCAATCTTATTGACTTTAGGAATACAGTTTTTTTCATTCTTACATTTTTTGGTACAATTTATTTTTTGACAGATGAAATTATAAAAAGGCATTGTATATTTCATGCAGATGAAATAAGTAAAGCACACAAGATGCCTAATCCATGCCTTCCTCTTTACGGACCTCCGTTTCCCTCTTAAACATATCCCTTGGTGAATGGGAACCCCACCTCCCTATTGTTGATGAAGTCAGACTGATTCTTAAAATGAGTCCATTAATTTTACTTTCTTCAGTTAAAAATCATGTTAGCCCCTCAGCTTCCCCTCTTGAAGACAATGTTTACTACTGCAAGAAAATTGCTAACCCTAAGGAAACAAAATGTGAAAGCACCTTTAATCATTCACCATGCCTCCTCATTATAAAACATCACTGACTCATTTCACGCCCCAGGGTGCTCTTTGGAACATGAAATCTACCACAGAAGACCTATTGTAAGAAATGATCATGAAGTTTACTGAGTCCTCAGGTGCCCCTTGTTTAGCAAAATCCTGGCCCACGGTAGGCATTCCATAAATTTTTTTGAAAGAATTAAAAGACTCCATCACATTTTTAAAAAGAATATTTCAACTTTCTTTGTGGCTATAACTCTGTTAAAAATCAAATAATGGTAATAAAAATAAAGGAAACAAAGCTTATGTATGTAGGGGTGAGGGGTTGCAGGGTGGTGGGGGAAGGGAAAAATGAGAAGTTATGTCATATTCTAGTACAAACTCAGTGTTGAATGTGATGATGATCTGTATTCATAATGTACCAATAAAGGTTTGAATAAAAAAATCAAATAATATGTAAAGTTCTGAGGTGACTACACTAGTTTTATGTCTGCTGTCTGTCACATACATTTTCTGATGCAGAATTTTTAGAGTACTAGGAAAACTTCAATTTTTTCATTAAGGGAGTCCTGCTAATGCTTTGAGATCAACTGTTATTTGGGGACAACTTTAGCTAAATCAGAGATGTTAAAGGTCCTGCTCAAAGAAGTAGTCCAGCGTCTGGTCTTATCAGGTTGCTTTTTTTTCCCAGGTAAAGACCTCTGTCTCTTCATCATTAAAGTATATTCATTATGCAGTGGCTGCTTTCATTTTAAATTCATAGGAGACTGAAAATAAATCTAGGATATGCTGACTAATTCTCCTGGCAGATATCAGCTTTTAACATGCATGAGATATTCCCACTGTCATTTGCCTGAAGGGCATTAGAAGAGAGGGTAATATACTCCTTCAGAGTGAGCTTAGTCTGAGTGCTCCCACTGTCAATATTATTACAGTTTCTTGGGTTCAAAGCACCAGGAATTGTGGGGGATAAATTATAAAAAAGAAAAATATCTGCCAATATTTCACCTCCACAACTCAACAACATCTAAGTGTAATGACTCAGACTCAACAGGCAATCTCTTCTCAAAGGTTTCAGGACCTGGAATGTTCAGGTATCCTGATGGGGACAGTTCTGGCATCTGTGCACTGTACAGTCATCTTTTTTCTGGGAAAAACGTCTGTGACCACCACAGCCCTCGATTTGTTCTTACTCACCTTTTCTCAGGGAAATTAGAGCTTTCATTTATGATCCCTAGTTGTCTCATTCATTATTAACAACAAAGTCAAGCCATTCATTTTCTCTTAAATCTAACTTAACCTAATAGGCAGTCCATTCTAGTTGTTAGGTGGGAAAAAGCAGGAAGTATAAAAAGATAATTTTTCAAAAAGTCAAAAATATTCAGTTTTATCTAAGGAAATGTAAAAATAACACTTTCTTAAAGCAGTGAAAAAAATACTTACCAAAATGAGTACTGGAGATATTAAAAGTAACCCTGAGTGGTCAAAACTTCAATACTGAAAAGTTATCAAAAAAAGTTTAATGATTGCACACTCTTTAAAGAGATATTTTTAAAAAGAAAGAGAGAGAGAGAGAGAGAGAGAGAGAGAACGGGGGGAAGGGTCAACTTTAAGACTAGTAGTTCAGTTCTCTAATCACACCTGCGCAAGTATTTCCCTACCTTTCTCCACCCTTGAAAGCTGAACTAATGATGCTACTAGCCCCCACTGAGTCAGGGAACAACTGGTGAGGCTTGCCCCACCCTTGAGTATGTCAGGGGAACATGTGAAGCTATACAACTAAGGACATTAAATTGATGAATTAGGGTCGAATCTAAGACTTCCCTGTGATCGTTCATATTTCTATCCTCATTGATCAACTGGAAAAATGGTCCTCTGCTTTCATAAGCACAAGACTTAAAAGCTCCTTTGCAGACCTCAAAATCCATCTCCTAAAATTTGATATCCAGATGTGGACAACATGTAAAAAGTCTCCACAGATTGGAAGCTATTTGAACTTCATATTCTATCTATACCACTGGCTCTACTCTTCACCTCCTCCACAGGTCACCAGGACATGCAATTACAGTGCCTCTTTCTTCACATAGCACCCTCTCGAGCATGAAGCTTGTCTATACCTTTTGAATGGCTGCACTGTGCTCTCTGAATCCAAAACACTTCTCATAGTGCCACAGAGTAGTGGTTAAAGAAATGTCACAAAAGGCCAGACATCCAATTGATCCCCTGGTGGAAAGTACTTTTGATCTCTTCCAGACACTAGATTTCAACTTTTACTGCAACCAGCTATGGGCTACAAAAGAAAAGAACAAGGACAAATTGACACAACCCTAGTAACTCTGTTTTTTTAAAAGGCAAATAATGTACACTAAGCATAGTAGGTTATTACTGGATGTGTATGTTTTGAGCACTCAAAATGCCAACATCAATGTTTAGGGCACTTCGAGATATACTAACAAACAAACTCAGTTTCCTGGGTTCAGTATTCTGGGTTCTATTTGAGGAAAAACCACCAAGGACCATAATTATAACCCATTACTCTAGTAACCTCCTCTTTTCTTGTCAAACAGAGAAGAACCTCTCAGTCGTGAAAATGCATCATCAAATTAGCAGTCTCTTTGTATCTGAACAATTTGGGAAAAATTAATAAAAGGCTGGAACTAAATGAAATTGAAATTTTTTCAGTATTGAGAATTGAACCAAGGAACTTATACATGCTGATAAGCATTTTGTCACTGAGCTACATACCCAGCCCTTTATATTTTATTTTGAGACAGATGTCTCACTTTTCTCTCATTACTGAGACAAAATACCTGAGGCCCAAATTAAAGGGGAAAAAGTTTATTTGGCTTACAGTTCATAGAGGTCTCAGACCACAATTAGCTGGCTCCAAGGCAGAGTGGAAATAGGGCAATAGTTCATGCTAGCAGAAGACACCAAAAGCAACAACAGACCTTAATAGTGTCTTTCTTTCCATTTTTTCTCATCCAGACTGCTAGGTCTAGGGTGACACCAAACCAATCCCTCACATGGCTTAGTAACCACACACCTTTAATCCCAGCATTTCTCACTCTAGATTCAGCTACCTGAGAAAAAGCCCCACCTATGACTGCATGAAGCTTGGGGGGTGGGGGGTGGGATCTAGACACAAACCATAACATTTTTCCCTGGCCCTCCCAAAGACTCATGCACATTCTTTTGTACAGAAAGGTAATTCAATCAAATCCAAAGTTGCCTCTGAAATTTAAGGCAAACTTAGCCTCACGACCCTGTGAAAATGAAAAGAAAATTAAGCATTTAACAACATTCAATGGGATAAGATAGACACTTCTATTACAGAAGTTACAAATGGGGATAGCATGAAATGGGACCAAAGCAAATCCAAAGTCTAGCAGGGCAAATTGCACAATTCTACTTCCTGCATCCCGCAATATGTGGCAAGTTATAAATACTAAAGGCCTTGGGGGGTTCCACCCTAAAGCATAGCTGGTGGTCTTAGCTCTATGACTTCTCTCGTGGGTGAGATCTACTCTCTCCCTGCACTTTTCCTCAGGCAGTTCACATTCTTGGCTGCTCCAGACTCTCAGGGTCTCCACTGTACCTTTGGCTTCACACTCAGCTTCACACACCACTTCACTTCTCAGAGGTATACTGCCTAGCCGTGTACTGCTTTTTCTGAAATCTTGGAGGAAGCCTCCCTGACTCCAAAATTCTTGCATTCTGCATGCATCTAAAACCAGTGCCACTTGGATGATATCAAGTCCTGTTGCCAGCTGGACCAGTAGCTACTCTTCCTTCTCTCTTAGTTGTAGAGGTCAAGTGCCTGGGTCACTGAGTGTTCTGAACTCAGTCATGAGGAACAAATTTTCTAGGTGGCTGCCATTGTGAAACACGGCAGTATGGGACTTTATTCCCAAAGCAAAGTCTTTAACTTTTGCAATTTTGAGGCTGCAAAAGGTGGAGTCCTGCTGTTTCTTATGATGCCCCCTGGCCATCTTTTCTGTTTCTTGTCAGCAATCAAGAAATTGTTTTATCTTTTCAGTCCATAGTGTTACTGGAGTTTCCTTTCTGGCCCAAATCACAGCATCTTAAATTATTTTTCTGGGAGTTTTGCTCCTCATTCTCCACATAGGTGTGGCTAAAAGACCCCAACAGTAGCAATGCCACTAACTCACCATTAGATTGCCTTCAAATTTCTTCTGCAAGATTAATTAGTCCACCACCCCTAATGTCAGTCTTGGGCAAACTCTCTGCACATGAGCAAAATGCAAATAAACTTTCTTCCAAGGCTAAAACATACATTGTCTGGAGTTCAGCAGCCAGTGCAGTCCTTCCCAGCAGAAACCTCCCGAGTCTGGTCTTTACCAGCAGGATTTCTATCAGCCTCTGAGCTCTCACTAGAATCTCCTATACCAAACATTCTAAGATTTTCCAGCTCTACCTTTCAGCCTCCATCTCTAAATATTTCCTAGCTCTTCCTTTTCCCACAGCTCTTGAGCCACATGGCCAGGTAATGTCACAGCAATGACCCTACTCCTGGTAACAAGTTCTGTCTTAGTTACTTTTCTTTCATCACTGAAACAAAATACCTGGCACACCAAGTTGAATGGGGAGAGGATTATTTGGTTTATACTTTGTAAAAATGTCCCTCTGTAATCAGCTGACTCCAAGGCAGAGTGGCACATGGCAGAGGGGTGTTGCAGAGAAAAAAGAGTTTATGGTGCCCACATTGTAGTAAAAGCAAAAAGGGACCTTAATAGCGTCTTTTTGCCCTTTTTATTTTCTTCAGACTACTTAGAGCAGACAGCATTCACAACTTCAATCCTACTGTCATTGAGCCTGGCACTGCATTGTGAATCAATTTTAGGATCACACATTCTGGATCCAGCCATCTCTGAAAAAGCCTATGACCACATAAGACTTTAGGGGGGGGTCATCTAGACACAAAGCATAACAACAGGGTTTTGCTAAATTGCCCACGATGAACTTAAATTGAATTGTCCTGCCTTGGCCTTCCAAATCCTGGGATTATAGGCAAGTTTCAGTATGCCTAGCCTAGCAACTTTTAAAAGTTTGATAGATCTTTGAAATTGCATTTAGAACTAGCTCTTGTTTTAAGAGTTTACTTTTATACACTTTTCTGACATTTTTCCTTCAAATAAATTTTATTTGAAATTTTTAAAAATAGGCTTACCTGCTTATTTTTTCTTAATTTTGAATTTTCTCTATAATTATGCCCTCCTCTTCCCACTCCTACTCCTCTTCTTTTCCTTCTTCTTCTTCCAATCATCCTGATTTGAAAGCATAGTTCAAAACACTATGGTAAAGGCTGGGGAGTTAGCTCAGTGGTTCCAGCGCCTGTCTTGCAAGCTCAAGGACCTGGGTTTGATCTCCGGTGACCACATACCATATTGGGTGTGGAGACTCATGCCCAGCAGCAACCAGTACCACATACCACAGTGCCAGGTGTGGTGGCTCACGCCTGTAATCCCGGCACTCGGGAGGCAGAGGCAGGAGGATTGCTGTGATGTGAGTTGGAGGCTGAGCTCAGGTCCAGCCTCAATCACAAAGCGAGACCTTGTCTCAAAACACACACACACAAAAGAATAAAAATAAAAAACCACTATGATAAGTTGAAGATTAGAAAAATAAAAATATGAATAACCTCTTATTGATCAGTTAATAAAAATGCAGCCTGTTTTCTAGCTGCTTTGCTTCAGGAGGCTCACTTTCCCAGAACTTGTTTTGTTTTTAACTGTGCGCATAATATAACCTGTCAACAACACAACCACAGATTCACCTTCTGTGCTGGAGGCCTTTCTGCCATGATGCTGGTTCCCAGGCCCTTTCATGCAGAGTGAGGGGCCCCAGAGAACTTATTATGAGCTAGAGCGTCTTTCATGACTATGTAGCCATATTGAGCATGACTCACCTTGGCACCAAGCTTAATATTTGATGCCATATGGATAAATTCATCATTGAATTTCCCCCAGGAGATGCAGTTCAGAAGCTATGTGACTACAGAGGACACCAGACAGGGTCTCAGTCCTGAATCCTAAGTCCTGAATCCTGAATCCTGAATCTTAAGACAAAAGTCCTTTTGTCTTAGTTTCCACATTTACATGTGAGAGTGATGCTAATGAAAGCCTTTAACTCCTCTAGGAAAGTCAAGGTATTTCAGACTGGACAGATTTTTTGTCAGCATTTCTTAAAATGTACTCTGAAAGTCTCGCCCCAGCAGAAGAAACCAAGGTTTTGTTGACAGCTCTGAGCTCACGTGTTCCAAGGAAAATGAAACCAGCTGTCTTGTCATAGTTTCTACTAACTTTAATTTTACTTTTCTCTTGATGATATTACTCACTCCACAGAATTAGTCTTCTGCAATGGTTTGCTAGAAAAAATCTGCTGTATTGTAAAAAACAGTTACAGAGATCTTGTGCTCTTCATCAAAGAGCAGCTATGTTCATTAAACTGGGCAACTGGGTTTCTTAGTCTCTGCACCCATGAGTTCTTGATCAGAAAGGACTAGTTTCAGATGCTGAGCCTGACTCTTTAAAGTAAGCCCCTTCCCTGAGGGCAACTCAGCAATCAGAGCAACTCAAGAAGTTTCCTAGACTGAACTCATGCTCTTGCTCAGTGTCCTGATTCATGAAGAAATAAATTCTCATCCATAGCCTCAATCTCAAATTAAACTAAAAGCCATATATTTTAAAAGGCAGCCTTCAATACATAGGGGTAAGCTGCAATGTTTGCTTTGAGTTTCATGCTCCAGTGCTAGAATTCTTCTCAATCCAGTGAGACCCTGGACACACTACTTAGCTACCACAGACTCCTCTTCTGTGTGCCCTGCAACATTTACTTTGTTAGTTCAAAACAAAATAAAGTTCCAGTACATGTCTTGACAAAGAATCCATCTTAAATTAAATAGATGATCATTACTTTTACTATTATTATTATCATATAGATTAAGTGGACGAGAGAAGAAAAATAATTCCAATAAATTTCACAGGCAGGCTGAAGATTTAGCTCAGTGGTTCTGGCATCTGTCTGGAAAGCTCAAGGTCCCGAGTACGATCCCTAGTACTACATATCACAGTGCTGGGCATGGTGGCTCATGCCTGTAATCCCAGCTTTCAGGAGGCAGAGACAAGAGGACTGCCAAGAATTTAAGGCTAGCCTGGGCTACATTGTGAGTTCAGGGACAGCCTGAACTGCAAAGTGAGATCCTGTCTCAAAGAAAAAAAAAAATTTCACAGGTAAAACCAAGTCAATTTGTCAGTATGTACCTTTAGATCAAACACCAATGACCTTTTTAAAATCAAATAAAACTTAATTACCCTTCTTTCATAAAAATAATCCACATTAATACAAAACTTTGTCTCAAAAGACTCCACATCTAACCACTAGAGTCTAGACCAGTGTTTTTTAAATCTGTGTTTCATAATTCAATTTAACGTTAAATGAATACATATCATATATATGGAAAAGAATGTAATGAAAATATGAGCAGACACTACATATAATAATATTATTTTATGAGTCTCTTGCTTCAATGTATGTGTGTATGTATGTACACACAAATGTATGTGCTTACATATGTGTGAATTTATAAGTGGATCAGATCACACAAATGTACTTCTGCTGCCATTCATTTTCAAAATGTTCACAATACAGTATTTAGCTAGTAGAATTCTTGTAGTTGCATACTACAGTGCCAGATAAGTGCCTATCCATTCTTTGAATTCTCCCGTAATGAACTGATTTAGAATTATAAATACTTTAATACTCAGACAATATAAGGCTTTGGACTCAAGGATAATCATTCCTGTTATTCAACAGTAGGCTATTGCCATAAGAAAGATAAAGTTCTTTTAGTGAATAATACAGTTAACATTTGAGAAAAATCAATGTTTTCAGGATCTATAATGAAGTTCCAAATAATGTGCTGAACACAATTTAATTACTGTCTTGCAACAGGATTTTAAATTTTAACACACAGCTTTCTACTTTATGTGTGAACCAAGCAACTAAGCACCTATGTAATCAGGATCAGAAAAGAGACACTGAAGCCCTGTCTGAAATACCCCGAAATGGAAAAGCACTTCTGTAAAAGGAGCCACTCATCTACATAAAAGTGAAGAACAGGCACCAGAAAAAGCACTGTGCTCTTCAAATATGTGACAAGAGTTAAGGGGAGAACTGGATGCAGGAGGCATATCATGTAAGGATGCAGCATGGAAGGAGCCATTATATTAACAATGTGCCACCTGGAAGGGCATGAGAGCTGCTGTTGTGTTTACGTAACAACCCACAACAACAAAAGCCCCTACCACTTTCGTTCATTCCTCAGACCTGCAAGAGAATCTCCACTACATCCTTGCTACTTTCCACCAGTCACTGAAAACTCAGACACCATCATCATCCCTACAAAGCCTCACTCTTCAAAGTACACTGTGCAAGTCTACAGCTGAAAGATTTTGGAATACAGAGGACAGATATGAGAAGCATTCAATCTAATACTTGTCTGAATACTGTTATTAAGATGGTGGGAAAATATTTTGCTTTAGAATGCCTTAAATTTTCCATAGTTATGTATTAGAGATAATTCAGAAATAAGAAAGTAGGGACAAGAAATGACCTAATTCTTGAATTCTGCTGTCAAACCTGTCATGCATATGGAAACTTAATTTGTAGTCAGAAGTTTGTAGAAAAGTGACTTCACAGTGTCAGGAAGCCTTCAAAACACCTATGATGAGATTCCATTCTAATCAACAGGCAAAAAGTTTAATCATGTTTCTGATTATGTTTACCATTGTTTTATTAATACAGCAAGGACAACAAAAATCTAGATGGCTTTGTAAGAACCTTTGGTGACATGAAGGTCAAAATAGCCCTAATCCTTATCACTTTACCCACCCAACCCACACAACTAAATTTTTGGTGAGTAACAATGACACACAAGCAAAGCTGGCTTCCTGTGTCTGAAGTTAAATTTGGTCTGATGGTTTTCTGCCACCAAATGAAATCTTTAATTTTTGCACTCCTTTTCATTTCATACAGAGTCTACAAGCTATTCAGGAAGTCTTATGTTGAAGCAACAATAAAGTGAATGGGATATCTCTACAAAAGTCCCTATCTGCAAATGATAATCTAGATTTCTGACTCTTCCAATAATTGATTCCAGAGCTGATTCTAGACATTGTTAGGTACTCTTTCTCCCATTTTTCCCAAATTGCCTCAAGCACAAAAAGAAACAAACATTTTTCCACAATCAAGAGCTGATCTGCTCATGATGAGGGAGAAAGAAGAAAAAGAGAAATGAGAAAGGAAACAATTGACAACCAGATAGAAGAGATGTTTGACACCGAGGAAGACTAAAGAAGAAAATACCATTGGATGATTAGACTGGGTCAGTCAGCTTTCTCATCACTGAGACACAATACTTAACATGTATAACTTAAAAGAGGAGCAGTTTAATATGCTCATGATTTTGGTCCATAATCAGCAGGATACAAGGTAGAGACGTCATGGCAAAGGGGCATGGTGGAAGAAAGCAGCTTAGTTCATGGCACCTTGAAAGTGAAGCAGGAGAATGAGGCCAACCCAGCAAAGGAAAGGACCAGGTTACACCTCCATGACATACCCAGAGACATCTAGAAATATGCTCCACTTCATCTAACTGCCACAGGGACCTTTTAGAGATAAATTTCCATAGAGTGGTAGAGATTGATTACATGATGTTATGGCTTGTTAGCATTTAAAAAAGAGTTTCAGTAGTGTTCAAATATCTATGAAACATTTTACTGGATGATTATTATTCACCCCAAAGCCTTGTGCAGTCATAGGTGGAGATTTTTCTGAAACTGATTCATAGTGCAATGCTAGGATCAACAGCATTAGGACTGATGATGTGAGTGCTGTCTGCCCTAAGTAATATGCATAAAATAAAAACGCAGCAAGAGGCTGTTGAGGGGCCATCCTCTTCCTCTTTATTCTTTTGCTGTCTTCTCCTGTCATTAACATTTTTTTTGAGACAGGTTCTCACTTTTTGAGCTCACTATGTAGCCCAGGCAAGACTTGAACTCCTGCCTGTGCCTCTCGATTGCTGGGATTACAGGTGTGAGCCACCATGCCTGGCACTGTGGTGTGTGGTACTGATTGCTGGTGAGGCTGAGTCACCACACCTGGTACTGTTGTATGTGGTACCAGAGATCAAACTCAGGACGTTGTGCTTGCAATGCAGATGCTGGAACCACTGAGCTAAATCCCTGGCCTTGTCACCGTTAACTTTTGCCCCTTTGCCATGTGTCACCTTGCCTTGGAGTCAGCCAACTTTGCACTGAAACTTCTATAAACTATAAGCTAAATAAACCTTTTCTCCTCTATTTTTGAGTGTCCACTATTTTTGTTTCAACAATGAGAGAAAAGTAACTATGACACATGGGTAATTTCCACTACCTTTTCTAATTTGAGAGTGAAGATAAGAAACAAATTAAATGGTAGGTCAAACAGATATCACTGGTAAGGAAAGGAATGTGTAATAGAGGTTTTCCTAGACTCCATATCACAGAACTGAACTATTTAATTCTCTTCTGAATATTTTAAATATATCAAATGACTTTCAGTGCTTATCCTGAATAATAATAATCCAGTAAAATGTTTCATAGATATTTGAACACTACTGAAACTCTTTTTTAAATGCTAACATGAAGGGGGATTTTTTGGTTTTTTTGGTTTCTTTTAGTTTCATAAAGGAAAAACAATGTGTATGTGAGACAAAAATAAAGACAGAGATTCTCAAGAGGAAAGAAATGGCTCACAGTCAGCTGAAGCTGATGTTAAGAGGTGGAGAGGAAACTCTATTAGTGTGTTCTACCCTCTCTGAGCTCCAGTGTTCAATCCCATCAGAGTGCTAAAGGAATTTTTACAGTGCAAGGGTTCCCATTTATTGCAGTGGTTCTCCAACACTGTAATGTTTTTCCAACTAAAGGTCCTTCTGCTGTCCCTCATGACAAAAATCGAGTAAATCAGTGTTCCTTACTCGGGCCAAATGTCAAAGCCTTTGAGGCAGCTGCAAGGTGTCAGATGGTATTTCACTTCTGTCCACGCATCTTCATTTCTATAAGTGGGCTGAGTGCTGGGGCTGCACAAGTGACCCACCAGATACTTACGTCACACTGTGTCTACATCAAATTCCTCTGTTTTCTGGATGAACCCTTTTGCTTCGGTCCCCAAGGTGAAACTGTTTAATGATCCAACTATGATGTACCCTTTCTTAGAAGATTCCCTTTCCAACTCACTAAGCTTTAATTTTTAAAAGGATATTTTTGGAACAACTAGCATAACAAGTGCTTTATAAGAAACTACTAAGATAGAATTTCATTTGCAAAGACTGCTTCTTTATGTGCGTGCTCCTCTAGATATGCAAATGCACTATTGTTCTACTGTTTTTGTTTGGAAACTTATCTAGAAACAACACTCAGATTTGCATTTACAAATTATACCTACATGTCCAAAAAGAAGAAAATAATGAAAAATCCGCCATGGAAAGGCCTGTGTTAGGTAAAACATGGATGATTATCATTTATTTCTTGACTACAGGCTAACAGAGTGATTGAGAGAGCCAGTTCTAGACACAAGCCACTTGAGTTTCTATTACCTCTCCACTCTTTACTATATGACCTTGGGCAATCTATTTCTGATATGTTAGCTTCAGTTTCCTTGTCTATATACAAGAATAATATTTATCTTGTCATAAAAACTAGACAAACTCCTAGAAAAATATGTTTGTAGAAGAGTCCAGAAAGTGTTCCTTAGGATTTCTGGGAAGATGGCAGAGTGGTAAGCACCAAAGAAGAAACCTATGAGAGTTGGAGTCCAGACACTAGAACATAAAAATGTGAAAAAGAAAAGGAAAGAAGTGAAGGCATTTGAAATCCTTTCTAGAGCCCCATTCATTTGTTTGGTACTTCCACTGTTTCCACTTCAGAGTGTGCAGGTATGTATTTCATTTCATCAAATCCAGCAAGGATTTGAAATGAGAATTGCAGCCCATAGGGAGAGCAAGAAGGGTGACAGAAGAAGGAAGTGGCAAGTGGAGTTTTATCCCCAAGCAACAGCTCACAACATGGCAGGGGTGGCTCAAACCTGAAGTGACCAGGTGTCTACTGGTGACTGTGGAGGCCCCATGGAGAAACACACAAATGGAACAAATCCATGGATACTGCGTCCTGCCCCTGCAAGAGAAAAGCTATTTTGGAAAAAGACAAACTGAACTCTAAACTCAGAACTCAAAGAAGATATAAGTTGGCTCTGTTTAGTGGCTTCCAGTCAGAGTGAGGCTCAGGCGTGGGAGACACTCAAGGCCAGGGAGCCAAGTTCAAATCGGCAGAAGACAGTGAGAAAGAAAAATATGAAAGCTACCTACCTGCACACTCTGAAGTGGAAACAGTGGAAGTACCAAACAAATTAATGAGGCTCTAGAAAACATCAAACTAGAAATAACTGCTCATATAATTAGAGATGCTGACCACAACAAAGGACATGATTAGTGAATCTAGAGTAGATGCAGATAAAGAAAATAGAGGACCTTAGGAAAATCATGGAAACTATAAATGCCTAACAGGAAAGAAATGGAATCCATGACAGATATCCAAACGGATATCCAGGATATTAAAAATTATTTTGAAAATATATAAACCTGAATGGAAAAATGTGAAGATAGAATATCAGATCTAGAATACAGAGTTACAGTTAGTGATGGGAAAAGAAAGATTTCTTTAAAATAGCAAGGAACTATGAAAAAAAGACAGTCTAACTGCTGCTAAATGATGCAAAAAAAATACTTTTAGGATGTATGTTAGCTATTGTAAAATAGAAACTATTCAAAGAAAAATGGAACAGGGGTAAGTAACGAGGAGAAAGAAAAAATTGTGATGGTAATTAAAAAAAGGGAAGCTTATGTATATAGGTTGTAGGGTGGGGTAGGTAGGGAAATGGGAAAAAATGAATATCAAGTCATGTCATATACTGGTACAAATTGTCAGTGCTGAGTGTGACCAATGATATGTATATAAATGTACTTATTTCACAATTTTTTGAAAAATTCAGTGTATCTGGGACGAATCCAACTTGGTCAGGGTGTATAATATTTTTGATAATTCTCTGTATTCTGTTTGCCAGTATTTTATTGAGGATTTTTGCATCGATGTTCATTAGGGATATTGACCTATAATTTTCTTTTTTGGCTGGGTCTTTCTCTGCTTTGGAATCAGGGTAATGGTTGCTTCCAGGAATGAGTTTGGGAGTACTGCTTCCTTTTCAATTTCATTAAAGAGTTTAAGAAATAGAGGCACTAACATTCTTTAAAAGTTTTATAAAATTCAGCAG
>PVIR01034680.1:0-17001 GCA_004026965.1 Petromus typicus | reverse complement strand
AATGGAGTGAAGGGGGGAAAATAATGAGATTATAACAAAAAGAATGGAAACAAAGTTTATGTATATGGGGGTGGGGGTGGGAGGGCGGGCAGGGTTATGGGGAAAAATGAGAATTAAGTTGTGTCATATACTGGTACAAATTCTCATTGTTGAATGCAATCATGATGTATATATGTAATGTACCAATAAAGATTTCAATAAAAAAAAAAAAAAGAGGAAGGGAGAGACAGCCAAGCCCCACCCAACAAAGGGCTGCCCCAGGGGCAGAGCTTCCCCACACAGGAGTCTCTGCCAGGATCCTGTGTAGGAAGGTGCACTGACAGGCTCAGTCCTGCCCTGCTACAGCTCGTCGTAGGGCAGCAGCTGCGCTGGGAACATCTCTCAAATCCTGCCTCCATTCCATTGGCTGGCTGTCTTTTCCCTCTTCTTCTTTTGCCCTGAGGTCATACTTTCCAAATGAAGTATCAGTCTTTTCGATCTTTGTCTCAGACTCAGTTTTCTTAAAAAAAAAAAAAAAGCTAACATTGAATTTAAGAAGTTTCACCTGAACTTGATTTTTTTTTTTAGTTATTTCAACTTATCCAAGATTTAGACTTTAAATAAAACTGAGAGCAAGTACAAGTGAACTGTGCCAGATCCTTGGGGAAATACTGGCAAACACGCGGACACACCATTTTTAAGTTAAGAAAATGTCCTTGGAAATTTTTGTAGTAAATATTCGTTGTCAAGTACTCCAAAGAATGTTAATGAAAATGTTATTCTAAAAATTATATATGGCTACCACTAGAAGCCTAGGGAGGTCTCAAGTGAACAACCAGAAAAAATTGTCAAAAATTCTTATTTGTCTTTTCATCGCAGTACAAAAATAAATATAATATATGTGCAGGAAAATTCCCACCACACTCAACTTCTAGTCTAAGTGAACTTATTTGTTGTGGCTCAAAACTTATAGTTTTCTTTTCTTAATGGTCTGCATTGATATTTTCTTGGCACTGGGAACAAAAAGGCTGTGCTCGAATGAATTTGCAAATATTAACAGCTTTTCTGAACATAGTTATGAAAGTGAAAGGTACTGTGAATTCTCCAAATGAATGGATCTTTCTACAAATTGTATTGGGGCTTTCTGAAGGATGAACAGAGTACTCAAGAACAAGAAAAGAATGAGGATATGGTGTACACTGAGCCCTTGGATGAAGTGAATGCCGTTAGCAAAGTGACAATCTGATAAAAGAACAGACTAATAATAATTCACTATACCATTACTGTACAAAAGCTCCTATAACAAAATCACATAGTGAGTGGCTTATAGCAAACATAAATTCATTTGCCACAGTTCAGGGCCCGAAGTCTACAATCAAGGGACTGGCAGATTCGATGCTTGGTGAAGGTCTGCTTCCTAATTCACATATGGCTCCTTCTCTTTTCCTCAAGTGATAGAAAGAGCAAGTGAGGTCTTTCGGGTATGCAAGCTCCATTTCTGAGGTCGGCACCCTCTTGAACTAACCACACTGAAAAGGTGGGGGACACAAATCTGTCTTCAGCATAGCAGAGGTCTCCTCTCGTGGACCTGAAGTGCGGAGACAGCTGAAGAACATTTGGTGAATCACATTCTCTTTCTAGGCTCCCAAAGGAATTACCTGCTACCTCTGGCTTCATCCCACACTGCGGCAGGACCTCCAGAAGTTAAAACAGTAGCCACATAAATATGTCACGGAATGGCCAATAGGTAATTATGCATTTAATTACTCTTTAAAACTGTGATCATGTTATAAACAAATATCTTGAATTTATTCCCTTTAGTGGGAATTCTATAAATTTTCCCAGTTACCCATCTCCTTTTTCCTCAGATAGTCACCCATGACCACACTGATTTCGATTTTTTTCTTGTTTGAGACAAGATCTCTCTATGTATCCCAGGCTGGCCTTGAACTCCTGCTTCCTGCCTCAACCCCCTGAGTACTGAAATTACAGCTGAGCATCACCACACCATTTCTCTTTTTAAAAAAATTTTTCAGCACTGAGGATCAGCTTTTTGCTTTTTAAAATGCCATATGTAAGTAAGTACTGTCCCCTCCACAGCTTCTGCCCAGAGCATTTCCGTCCTTCAGCACACTGTTTGGCTTCACATCCATCTCTTTCTGATTTTTAGTGTCTTTTGTTTAGGGAAGACAATGTTAAAGCTCTATCTCTTTTGATTAAGAGTTGAAAAAAAATTTTAATGACGAAGGCTGAATGCATATATATCCCCATGATAAAGATGACGGAGAGAAGCTAAGGCTCCAGGGAAAGGGAGAGAGAAGGAAAGAAAACGAGGAGAGGGAAAAAATTCAATCTAAACGAAATAAGCATATTACATATGGTAAGTGTCTATTAGCATAATTGTATTTTTAAGAAGCCAGTGATTCCAAGTGTGAGAAACCAGACTTATCTCCAAGACCTCATAGAAGGAACCGACCTAACACAGCTGGATAATCCGTCAAGTATCAGAAGGTTAAGAGCAACGCTCCACATCAGAGATCCCAGGAGTTAGAGGAGATATTGTGCTGTAGGTGGTTCTGGGTTCCCTTGATGGTGATGGGAAGTTGCTCCCACAACCTGAGTGAGCTGTTGTTAAACTTTCAGTGGTTCCTGGCTTGTTCTAGACCAGAATGAGGTTCATATTTCTACACATGCCTTGTTGTTGAAGATGTAAATGTGCCTCTGAATCTCATCTTGTGGCTTTTTTGCAGCATTTATGCTTCTATCTTGAAGTAATTTTAGGCAACTTTATTCACTCCAGCAGTTTCTCTTAATTCTCAGTTGGAAGGTTCTGGGACATTAAACAAAACAAAACAAAAAAAGCTTCTCTTAAAAATATTATTTTATAGAGCTATTTGCTGCACTTATTTTATACACAGCATGATGATTACTTCTCCAGGCTTTTTTCTTTTTCTTGCTTAGAGATAACTAGATAAGCAATTTTTAGGAGACAGTCACAGACACCCATTACTAAATGCCTAGCATGTCGGGGGAAGCTTCTAGACCATTTGTAACAGCACTGAAGACATTTTCAATAACTGGAACAATTTTGAAATGGAAATTGCTCTTGGTGTTAAATTTTCAAAGCAATTTTGTTTGGAAATATTAGTGCAGTCTGCAAAGAAACATCAAATCACACAGCACAGGGGACTAAATGAGCTTTAAAGCCTCAACAGCACACCAGGAGACTCCTGGTGCCCTCTCCTCTGCTCATTTGTCCTTTGCCTTTTGTGCCATCTTCCCTCTCTTTCCTCCTATGTATGAGGGGAAAGTAAGAAGTAAAAGTGTCAAATTCCTGACCTTCGGAGGCTGTAGTCCAATAAGACAATTATATGTGAAACAAATAATTACACAAGTGAATGTAAACTTTTAAAGGACATATAAATATGACACTGTGTGATGAGGAATTTGACATATTCTAAGGGTCAAACAGCAGATTTCAATGACTTCCAAACACCCTATGAGAAAGGTTAGATAGATGGTTTACATGGCTAATGTCACAGGTGAGTCATCACATCCTGTTATTGGAAAATGTAAACCAGCACAGTTATAGAAAACAGTACAGAGGTTTTACAAAAATTAAAACATAGCGATCATACGATCCAGCAGTTTCACTACTTGGTGTCTATCCAAAGGAACTGAATTCCATGTGCCAAAGAGATATCTACACTCTTATATTTATTGCAGCATCACTCACAATTGCTAAGATAGAGTCAACCTAAGTATAGGTCAGCAATAAGTGGATAAAGAAAATGTGGTACACATGCACAAATGGATTGTTATTTGAAAATAAAGGACAGGATAGATGAAGCTGGAAGATATTACATTACGCAAAATGAGCAAGGTGCAAAAAGACAAATATTCATCATCTTACTTATATATGGGATTCTTAAAAACAAAATGCTAATCCTCAGTGCTGAATTTTTTTCTTTTTGTTTTCTTCTTTTTCAGTTTTTTGAGACAGGGTCTCACTTTGTGGTTCAGGTTGGTCCTGAACTCAGCAATCCTCCTGCCTCTGCCTCCTAAGTGCTGGGATTACAGGTGTGAGCCACTATGCTCGACATGATGGTGTGTGGTACTGATTGCTGGTGGGCGTGAGTCATCACACCTGGCTTTGTTGTGTGTAGTTACCGGGGATGAACCCCAGGGCCTTGCACGAGCAAGGCAGGCACTGGAAACACTGAAATGGCGTGGTGGTGCACAAGTGTAATCTCAGTACTCGGAGGTTGAAGCAGGAGGTGCAAGAGCTCAGGGCTATCCTGGGATACACAGTGAGACTTTGTTTCAAAAAGAAAAAAACTGAAAGCAGTATAGTTATGGGTGATTATTAGAGGAAAAGGGAGATGAAAGTTGGGTAACTGGGCAAAAGTTATAGAATTCCCACTAAATGGAATAAGTTCAAGATATGTGTTTATAACATGACCATAGTTATAAAGAATAATTAAGTATATAAGTACCCATTAGTCATTCCAAGCATATTCACATTTTAAAATTGTACAAAATATACAAAAGTTTGGGCTGGGGATTTAGCTCAGTTGTTCCAGCACCTGCTTGCAAGCGCAAGGGCTCGGGTTCGATCCCCTGATAACCACATACAATACTGGGCGTGGAGACTCACCCCAGCAGCAATCAGTACCACATACCACAGTGCCGGGCGTGGTGGCTCACGCCTGTAATCCCAGCACTCAGGAGGCAGAGGCAGGAGGATTGCTGTGATGTAGGTTGGAGGCTGAGCTCAGGGCCAGCCTGAACCACAAAAGCAAGAACCTGTCTCAAAAAAAAAAAAAAAAAAAAAAAAAAGATTGTCTGAACAGAAGTTAATTTTCAGTAGTAATTACTAAATAGGGTGCTATGGCAGCTGGTTGCACCTGGAAGGTTGGTGCTTGTCTACTTTAGAAGTGAGACAGGATAGTCTAGAGCTTTTAGCAGAAGACCCATGTAATTCAAAGCCAAAATAAAAACCAAAGAGGGACTGAGGTGGACAAGGAAAGGACAGAGCTGTGGGGTCTATGTACGACAACATCACAGGGCAGGGCTGGTGTGTGTACCATTACTGACCACACGGGTTTGTTTGTAGTAATATGTGATTGTAAACATATACAACAAACACATATCATTTGTTCGTTAGTGTATACAACATAAAATAGTAAACATTTTAGACATGACAAGCCATAGCCTGCTAACAGGAAAAAGTTGACTCTGAGATTAGGGGTTTTAGAAGCTGAGAAGGTAAGAATTTTTAAAACACTAAGTCACTTCCCAGAAGAGCACACAGCCCTTCTCTTGCTGCCCAGCACTCCTGTACTTTCACAAGAAATAACTGCTTGTTATCATAAAGTGGGCCCAGGCCAGGATGCAAGTCAGCTCAAAGGGCCTAGAAAAACATCAGCTACTAGTTCAAATTTTCCAAATTATGTGACTTCATTTTAAATTAACCTTAAACAGAATGAGGGATCCTCATTGCTCTCTACATATTTGAGTTGAAATGCAGAAGGTGTGTTTTGTTGGGTTAACACCAGTTAGCAACTACAAATGCAAAAACATATCAGAAATCTGTTGGTTCTGATAGCCCCTGACATCACAGATAACACCTGTCATCAGGGAAAGGCTTTTTAAATCAAGCCGAAAACACAAGCGCTACGGGTTTTGTTTCTTTGGCCAACGTATTTAAACATTAACTCTTTTGTCATTGTACATCTCTCCGAGGCCATAAAGAGCCAAAACAATCACGAAATAAACAAGGTAGGAGATATTTCTTAAACAAATGATTCTAGAAAATAGACTTGATCTGAAGCACAGTCTTAATTTGTCATCGTTCTCGGTTGCCTTAATCAGCCCCTAACCCTTTGTTTCATAATTAGGCAGTCTTCAAAAATTGAAAGAGAAAAATACTGTGCAGGAAAGCAAGACCTCTCTTCTGACATGCTCCATCCCTGCAAAATGAGGCAGCAGCTCAGCATGGGTCAGGGTGCCTCGCTGACAGCTCAAAATCCAGTACTAGCCGGCTATCACCAATAGAAGGCGCCATCCTCCCAGACCGGTGAGCACAGCAATGTTGATCTCCCGGCTTATAACTACATAGTGGGCGCTCATCAAAATTTAAAGGCAGTTTCAAGAGAAAATCGTGTAGCATTTCTGCTGGCATATTGAATAGAGAAAAGAAGACGGGTGATTTGAAATTGAAAATTCTTCTTGAATAAGAAAACTGTAAGTTTCTGGACTCCTTGTTTCTGAGTTCCTCTGTTGGGATGGTAAAACCCATTGATTAAACATTAGGCATTATTTCTCCTATGCAACTTCATCCCATAACCATTCACCATCCTCTCTCATTGTATTAACATCATTAATCCTCTGAGATCACTTCTCAAATAAACTACTTGCGCTCAACTGTTTATCTTAGAATTTGATTCCAAGACTACTCAAACCAAACAAAAACAGCTTTTCCATATCATACTTATCAACTTTGTGCTTCTGAGCACTTCTAAACCTGGAGACTGTTTTCTGGAGTCTCCTCCCTGTTAATTTGGAACATGGAGGTAAACAGACGGCATTACTCCCAAAAGGTCATCGTGACAAACTCCCATCCACATGCCAAGAAGGCATTAGTTTCCAGCTTCCAGCAAATGTCCTGCCTCTGTGTTTTTATCTGAAGACAAACGGTTCCAAAGCCAGCACCAGTCACTGGACTACATTTCCTCTAAATCATAAGCGTGAATTTTTCTGCCTCTCCGAATTTCATTCCTCAGACCTTTACATACTGCCTTTCCCTACACTGAATGCGCTCTAATTGCCATAGTGGTTCTCTTCTTGCCAAAATATTTGAGTGATTCTATTTTCCTTAACCAGAAATGTGTAAGTCTAATAATACTTTAAAGAGCTCATATGGAGGTATTTATCTGATATCAGATACAGGTCTAAGCACTCTATGTGAATTAATTATTTCACAGACTACATAACTCTATGTGTTAAAATTGTAATTCTTTCAGTGATCTAAACAAATCAAAGGGGAATAAATCTAAATGAATCTGTACAATATCACAAAGCCACCAAGTAAAAGAAATTGCTATATTTTGGATTTAACATGTTCCTGAAAAGCCCATATGTTAAAGACTTGGTCTCTATCCTGTGGTGCTATTGGGAGGTCATGGAACCTTTGCAGGACAGTACCTACTGGACAAAGCTAGGTAACCGTAGGCATGTCATAGAAGGGAGAAATTGGAAATGACAGCCCTTCTTCCCTTTCTTCTCATCTCTCCACTGCAATGAGGTGAACAGGTATTCCATGAAATGCATACCAACTGTGATGTACTGTGCCATCACAGAAATAAAGCAACAAGGCCAACTCACCACAAACTGAAACCATGAACCAAAATAAAATTTTCCTCCTTTCAGTTGAATTTTCTCAGGTGCTTTGTCACAGTGATGCAAATCTGACAGAGATGAAATTCAGATTAGCTATTTGACGTCAAAGCCTTTGGACTTGGCCAAATTTCTACCTCATTCCTACAGTTGAAAGGATATAAATGATTCTATAGCTCAACTTGTTCTATTCCTTTGTGCCTTCTGTCTCCCTGTGCCTACCTCTCTCTTCTCTTGTTTTCTTTGCTCCCTCAATCCCTCTCCATTTGTTACTCCCTACTTCCAACATCCCACCATTTAGTCAACCCCCAAGGTTACTCTTAGATACACTATTTAAATTGTTAATTCCACTCCTCAAAGCTTACCTTAATTCTTCTGTATCATTTTTTTTTTTTTTTTTTGAGACAGGGTCTCCCTTTGTAGTTCAGGCTGGCCCTGAGCTCAGCCTCAAACTCACATCATAGCAATCCTCCTGCCTCTGCCTCCTGAGTGCTGGGATTACAGGCTTGAGCCACCACATCCGGTACTGTGGTATGTGGTGCTGATTACTGCTGGGCGTGATTCTCCATGCCCATTACTGTATGTGGTTACCGGGGAATCGAACCTGGGCCCTTGCGCTTGCAAGACAGGCACCAGAACCACTGAACTAAATCCCCAGCCCCAGAAGGTTATTTCTACCATAGCTCAACCAAAGAGGTAGGACAAGTAGGAGGCACATATTAATACTGCCACTGTGAGGAACCGTTTCATAATTGGGACCCTGTACATGTAACATTTATGTAACCTTAAACTCATATGTTCACATCTTGTCATCAATATATTTGGAAGTAGGACGAATGATGCAAATGATGCCCCGTATAAATGAAGTCCCAGAAAGATCCCTTTTATTTGTTCCCATCTGAGGCCACATTGAAATGGTCCTTACCAGATGTGGCCTTCTCCAGATTCCAAAGCTGCAGGCACCTTGGCCATTGACTTCCCAGCCTTCAGTGCTATGAAAAATAACTATCTTGAGTTCATAAGTCCCTCAGTCTAGATTGATGATGGTGTTGCGGCAGTCTGAACAGACACAGAGTAAGGGCTGTTTATCAAAATGAGTCTGGAATCCACCAGGCAGGAAGTAGGAAGTGGGGTGGGGTGGACTGAGAACAGATGAGCGAACATCATGGCCCCAAGTTATCATCCCTCAGCACAGTGTCCTTTATCTCTATCTCTCTTTGAGGCTTCAATCTTGATTTTAGGGCCTTCTAACTCTCTAAAGCTGATTCACCCAGACAGTGTAGGATAATTGTCTTCATTTAAGGTTAAGTGATTAGAGAATTCAGTTCCATTTACAAAATTCTTCAATAGAAGCATTTGTGTTAGTGTTAGATTGAGGAGCTGTGCCTGCAGCCAAGTCAAACTGACTTACAAAACAAAAAGTGTAGCGATATTCTAAATTTTCCCTGTTCTCAAAACTATCCACCCAACATATTATTTTTTAGTTTTCTTGAATTCTGTATCATGGCTTTCATGTGTTTATTTGCTTTTACTTACTTCATCACACTAAGGTCCTAATACCTTATTTGATATTCACAAATATCAAATATTCATGTCCATTGATCTCTAAGACATACAGATATAGACACAGATATATATGGGTCTGAAATAAGGTTATTTTCGGAGCTAGAATCAACACAAAGAAACTACTTACTGTTGCAGATTGATAAAAGATCAAGCTTTTGCCCAAAGTAAATACATTTGATATAGATAAGAAACAAGAGAACAGTGTGGCATTAATGGCAAGAATAAGGAAAAAGTAACAAATGAGATCTAAGTAAGAGTGTACTTCAGAGAATGTCTGAGTCTACTAAGTTCACCTGACCACATCAGATCTACTGCAAGTACTTACATCAAAGTTATTGACTATGAACTTTATTCTCTTATTTTTTATTGTATCATACAGCAGAACCACAGGAATGACAGCCATCAGCTGTGTCACATCCTATAGTTCAGCAGCAGATCTTCAATCACAGTTCAGGGAAAGAAACTACACAAAAATATAGACAGTAGGACATAGGAATCATGGAGCTAGCTGAAAGACATTTTGGTCAGAAAATTAAGAGGAAGATGAAAAATAAGTGAACACAGCTCTTTGCACCAAACAACAGAGAGAATTGAACTACAAACTTACTAAAATAGAGCAATCTAGTAGAAAGTTTGGTGCGGGAGTAGAAAAACAAGACTTTACTTTTGGCTGTGCTGTGCTCGCCACTGATTTGACATATCAGGATGGACATCTAAGTGTGCCTGTGCAAACTGCTGACTGGGAAGGTTTCATGGCTGTCCAAGTGGAAAACAAGATGTGACTCCGGCTGGTTGGACTAATCACATGATAGCTTCCTTGCCCTCCACTGTGGAAGTTCAGCAATGTTATTGGGTCAGTATTTCACTATTGATTAGAGCAGCCTGCAGAATAATAAGACATTGAAATGCTAATAAAAAATCAACTCATTGTGGTAAATGTCAGAATAAGGAAAACTGGATATTCATATAGATGTGGTGAGCACATCCCCTTGGTTGTGGATGGAGCCTGGGGCCTATTACCATCAGAAATAGTGGATTATTGTAGCTATAATCCTTTATGGGCTTGAAACACTTTTTCATGAAAGGATGAAAAACATGGGAACCTTAAAAGAGCCTCACCACTACAACTAAACAATTCTGAAATATATCCCAAGTAGAACTGCTCTCTCTTGTGAATCTCTGTTTTGATCTTTTAATAAAACGATGCTCTGATATGTCACATACTAGTTTTGTAACTCTCTAAGGACAACTTTATAAATCTCTCCCTCGATTTCTTGAAGATCATCTTATTAAACCAAACATTACTCAGACCTATGAAAGGTATACATAATTTCATATTTTACAGAAATTAACTGAAGCTTAAGTAAGTTAAAGGACTTCCCTGAATCTCACAGAGGAAAGGATCAGGGAAGTTCAAAGTCAAGTCCATAAAATCCTAAGTATTACATTCTTTCTCAAATACCTTGGTTTTAGAACCTGTGATCTATTGTGCTCCCTCGAGGTCTGGAACATGGGGCAATGAATAAGAGAGTTGAGAATCTTCTTTTTTCATATGGAGCAATTCCAAGTTAACCAAATAGTTAAGAGAAATGGTCTATAATTCTCACTACAAAAGTGTTAAGAAGTAAAATAAACCAATTATTGTCTCAACTGCTTATTTTTTTTCCTGAAATCATTAGCAATCTTTCAAAATCTAGAAAAAATCACTTTTCATGAATCCCTCAAAGTGAATACAGCCCACTAAAAAGGTATAAAGTATTCGTCTGTCTTAGATTGATGAAAGATCAAGCTTTTGCCCAAAATAAATACATTTGATATATATAAGAAACAAGAGAACAGTGTGGCATTAATGACAAGAATAAGGAAAAAGTAACAAATGAGATACAAATGAGTACAAAAGAGTGTACTTCAGAGAATGTCTGAGTCTGCTAATAATAAGTTCACCTGACCACATCAGATCTACTGCAAGTACTTAAGTCAAAGTTATTAACTACGAACTTTATTCTTTTATTTTTTATTGTATTGTATAACATAACCACAGGAATGACAGCCATCAGCTGTGTCACATCCTATAGTTCAGCAGCAGATCTTCAATCACTTTTCAGGGAAAGGAACTACACAAAAATATAGACAGTAGGACATGGGAATCATGGGGCTGGCTTAATTTTTGGTCAAAAAATTAAGAGGAAGAAGAGAACTAAGTGGACACAACTCACAATATCTTTGTAATTATTTCTATTTTTAGATGTCTCATCACTGTTCTAGAAGCATCTTGAAAGCAAATGTGTCTCAGTAAAGGTTGTGTCTTCAGCACCAAGGACAGTGCCCTGTGTTTAAAGGATCCTTAGCAAGGTTTATTACTGAATGCATGGATGGAAAGATGCGTGGATGGGTGGATGGATGGATGGGTAGGTGGGTGGATAGATGTATGTATTGGTGGACAAGCAAAATAACAAACAGATGGTTTATGAACCATTACTGTTCTTGCAAAAATACAGTGCCAGGAACAGAATTCTCCAAAACAGAATTCTACTCAGTTAAAACAAAGCAAACAAGGCAAAAATAAATTCCAATTTACTTACTGAAATGTATACAACTTTTAAAAATAAGTAGTGGTGTTTTTACTTTGGAGTAAATGTTTACACCATGCAAAACACTGTCCTAGACTTTCAGGAGACACCATCACTTTTGATTTTGATGAGTGAGTGAGCAAGTGAGTGTCATCCTCATTTCCACATTCAGTCACTGACACTCAGACTATATATCTGAGTCACAAAGTTAGTCACAAAATTAGAACATTGTGT
Source organism: Petromus typicus (assembly GCA_004026965.1). Taxonomy (NCBI): domain Eukaryota; kingdom Metazoa; phylum Chordata; class Mammalia; order Rodentia; family Petromuridae; genus Petromus; species Petromus typicus. The sequence goes on along the minus strand of PVIR01034680.1, from coordinate 5,254 downwards.
AGCTAGAGTTAAACTCCAGCCTGACTGATTCTAAAGTTCATGCTCTTCACCATCAGCCTGTGACACCTTTATGAACATTACTAAATAAATCAAGGTCTGTGGTAATTCAGTGAGGAGGAAAACAATAAAACAGACCCAGGAGCTTATTGTTTTGCTTTCATTTCAACAGCTATTTGTTCAGCGCTTCAGGGCATGTACACCTCTCATAGCAACTTTATTGGGGGACATTGAAAGTGACTCCCTAGAGGATGTCTTTTATCACTGCAGCATCTCTGGGTAGCACTAGTTCTAGTCTTTCTGACAAAGCTCTTTCATATGAGATTTCTTTGCCTTTAGTGTGCATATGCTTTCCACTATGTCCATCCATTCTGTTGGCAGCATATGGTTAGTTTTGTTAATTGGACTTTTTGTGATGCTGTGTCGGCAAAGCTTCTTTTCATTTCTATTCAAATGTTTGTCTTTGGCAGTCTATTTGGCAATGTCTGTGTCTGTGTTGTGCCCCCGGACTGGGGCATGTTTTCCAAGCTACATCCTGGCATGTGACTTGACGCAGCCCCACTGTATGCTGGCTTCCCATGACAATACAGCCCTCTTCCTTCATTAACTCACCAGCACAGTGAGCCGTGGGAGAGGGAGACAACCAGGAGGGATGATGTTTCAGCTAATTCTGCCTTTAAGGAATGACAAAGATAGTGTGAATGTCAGTGCATTTCTCAAAGACAGAATGCTAGAGGATTTGTGCAGCCTCACATATTTTCAGTGTACACCATTTTCCATGCCCTCATGTGAAAAGCCTCAGAAGACAAAGAGAAAGAATAAAGTAGAGAAGCCAACAAAAATGATCCCAACTTGCAAGACAGGCACTCTGGGAGGCTGAGGCAGGAAGACTGTGAGTTTAAGCAAAGCCAGAGCAACCTAACTGTGTCAGGAGAACTTGCTTCAGAATAAAAATACTTTTAAAGTGCTGGCAACAAAACTGAGTGGAAAGGCACTGGGACAATCCTCACTACCACAAAAAAGGAAAGCTATCTCATGAGCCTAGATTCTTAGATCTACTCATCAGAGTCAAATACCAATTCCACTTCTCACCAGGCTTTGGACAAGATACTTAACCTCTCTATGCTTTTAAGAATGTCACCCAAAGACTCCTGTGCTCTTAGGTGGGGTTTGGGGAGCCAAATGAATTATGGGAGTACGACAGCTGCCTTGCTGATAGGAAGCAGGGCCTGATTGATGGGAGGTGACTAGGGGCATGACCTAGAAGGACATGTCTCCCTTTCCAGTTCCTCCCTTCTCCCCCTTCTTCCTGACTGCCATGACATGAGCAGCCTTCCTTCTCCCGGGTCCTGCTACTGCACTGTGTCTATGTTGAACCTGCCAAACATGACTGAAACTTCCAAACAACAAGACAAAACAGATTTTGCCTCCTTTAAGGTGCAGGCACCAGGTGTTGGGTCCCAGTGACAAGGAAGTAACCAAGACATTATTGGTTTCCTGATGGCTACATAGGACTTACAGAGCAAAGACTAATGAGCTGATATTTATAAACTACTTAGAAAAATGGACATAGTAATATTCAACAAGCACTAGCTATTATTGCTAATAAATGTACAGATTTGGTTCACACAAGGGAACCCCTGGTGCAGGAATAAAAAACCCTGAGGGATTTAATCAATATTTTTCAAACTGCATCATGCAGCAAATTAAAACACTGAAAGAAGAAGGTTCTGTGATGAAATATGTATACAGGAAGCATCAAGTGAAAGAAGCGGTTATGTGCATCACAGAGCTGCCCTGGCGGAAACTCACAGCAGCCTCGGAATCGAGCAGGCACACGCAGCTCCCGGGCTTGTGGAGGGCTGCACCTTCATCAAGATGAGTCTCCCGAAGCACAGAAAGCCCTGATCACGGTGAAGGCTGTGAACAACCTCGTGGACTAGTCAGAAGGGTACAATTAGATGACTGAAAATTAAAGGCAGTGGCCATGTATCCAAACGTCTAAGGCTGCGTTCTTGGAAGTCTGTACAAAATTGCAATTATGTGACCTAACTCACATGTATGTGTCCGTGTACAGAGCGTCTCCACAAAGCAATACCTGACCTCGGGTCCCATGGCTTTTGATGGAGTGACATTTGTCTGAGCAGCCCTCAAATCCTCACAATAAAAAAGGTTTAAAAGAACCCAGCAGGGACTCTGCAGCCTGGCCTGTGAAATCGTGAAGGAGAGAACACTTGTCTTTCCAGAAAATTATCACGTGCTTCTCTGATTAGAGGAGAGCTGAGAAAAGCAGAAGGTGATCATGGGACCTAGAGGAATGAAATGACAGCATCCAAAAGGTCAGCGTGTCTGGTACATATCATCATGTGCAGACTCGGCCTAGCTGCTAAGGGAACTCCTGCGTTTTTCTTTTAAAATAAAGTTTATCTAAAAATAGTTGACTCATTTGAATATGAATTCTCAAACATTTTTCTACGAGGGGTAGGTGAGCCTGGGGAATGCGCGCCCCACCAGCTCAACCCGGTGACTGCACCGAGAATTTCAGTTAGGGATTTGCACAGGTAATGGGCGGTCAGAACACATCAGTGAGCGCCTGGCTCACACTGGCCGGGGAGCCAAGACAGGTGGGTGCTGAGCAGGGAGTGAATAAGCAGCAGTCAGCACAATCAAGAATCGCGACCAAAAGGAGGCAATATTATAAAAGAGAAAAATCCCAGAGCAAGAACTGTTCCAAGAGCCAGAGACAAGCGCACTGTGATTGCAGCGCAAAGTGCCAGGCTGCAAATGAGGACAAAAAAGTGGGAGGAAGGAGCTACAAGCAGGAAGGAGCGGCTTCGCGTGGCAGAACCAACGGCTCAGGACTCCCCTTTCTTCTCAAGGGTTCTAAACAGAGTGGCCCCCGCATGACCCACTCGTCCTTTGGGAGACGGGTCCACCGCTTGAAGGAAACTCAGTTGCTTTGGAATAATACTGATGGCCAGAAGACAACAGAAGAGACTCTCTCAGCCAAGAGACAAGACAGGGCAGAAGCGAGATTGGAGAGATCCAGGCGATGAACTTGCAATGGGGGAATGAAAGAAAAGAATGACACAAGATGATTCACAGCTTCTTTGACATAGGTTTAGGGAATAGAGAGCCGGAACAAAGGGGGAAGGTAGTGGATTTCACAGGGGATGTGAGGAGCCTGTAAATTCCAGCTGGATATCCTCCTGGAGACGTCCATTGAACAGGTGGACGCGCGAATCTGCAGCTCAGTTTTGAGTCACAGTGCTGATGACGTCATCACCGGGTAAGCCGATACCTTTGTGGGATTTGAGAGAAGAGTTTCTACGGCAGTTGTAAAAACCAAACACTAAGAATCGCCAGGGAATCTAAGAAGGCAGAAAGAATTGGAGAAAGAAAATCAGCAAGAAGAATAAATAAATACTCAGCCATGTCATGTGACATGAATATAGGATAAAGGTAAAGCTTGAGAAACAGCCTGCAGAGGCTGCTGTCTCTACACATCCACAGCGAGGCAGGCAGAGTACACGGAGCTGTCCTTGATTTTATAGTCACGCCCCAACAATCACACGCACATTTACCTATTCTTCCACCCTTCAGTGAGCCTTTTAAATGCCCTTTGGAGTAAGTGTAGTCCATCTCACTCATCCCTGCGTTCATCATGACCACAGTTGGTGCTCAGGACATGTGTAATTGAATATAGTAAGTGGATTTTAAAGTTTACATAATCCAAGATTCATCAAGGAAGATTTGGTACAAGGTCAACAAGCCATAGCATGATATTCCAAGGCTAAATGTGTCCCAGATCTAGAGGTAAATCAACAATGTCCTTTTCTAACTTAAAGTTTAGGATGCTAATCAAAAGGTATCATATGTTAGAGCATATATAAGGTGTTGGCTTTGAAACCCATAAGCCCAGGCTTAAGTCCCGTATTTTGTCACTTACTCCTAGTTAAAATGTTTCCAACTCTCCACACTTCAATTTCCTGACCAGCAAAGATGAAGGAAAATAAGTCTGTAGTAGACACAGCCCCACGGAGCAGTAGACACCACAAGTGACCACCAGGGAGCAAAACTTGAGAACTAAGGACTGTTTATCTTAGCACCTCAAATTTTCATAGCTCAGAAAAGCTAACAAATCTATGTCAAATATATCTTTAGTAACTTGCTTTATTTCTAAATAAGACTGATTTTTAATAATATTAAAATTTCACATAAAAATTTGACCTTTTGCAAGGTTTGTGGCTGATTGCTGGTTCCAGACCAACCTAATATTGCATAGCTAAAAAAAAAAAAAAAAAAAAAAAAAAAAAAAAAAAAAAAACCAAAAGCTAAAGCTAAATTCCAGATCTAACATAAAAACTAAATCTCGGCCGGGGAGTTAGCTCAATGGTTCTGGTGCCTGTCTTGCAAGTGCAAGGGCCCAGGTTCGATTCCCCGGTGACCACATACAATACTGGGCATGGAGACTCACACCCAGCAGCAATCAGCACCACATACCACAGTGCCGGGCGTGGTGGTCACGCCTGTAATCCCAGCATAGGGGAGGCAGAGGCAGGAGGATTGCTGTGATGTGAGTTTGAGGCTGAGCTCAGGGCCAGCCTGAACTACAAAGTGAGTCCCTGTCTCAAAAAAAAAAAAAAAAAAAAGTAAGTCTCAAAGACTTCTTACAAATCTGCCAGGCAAATCTGCTAGGTATATACACAAAAGACTCCAAAGACTCATCTCATAGTGACATATGTGCACCCATGTTTATAGCAGCTCAGTTTGTGATTGCTAAATTTTGGGAACAACCCAAATGTCCATCAAGTGGAGACTAGATAAAAAAGTTGTGGATCTTCTACACAATGGAGTATTACTTTGCCATAAAAATGATAAGTTTGAATCATTTCTAATTAAATGGACATACCTTGAGGATATCCTCATAAGTGAAATAAATAGGTCACAGATAGATACATATCGCATCTTTTCTCTGGTATGAGAAAATGAAGATGTAAATGAGTCCTAGCATTGTATGTTATAAATTGTGAAATAGAAAATGCTCAATGTAAAATGAGGTGAAAGGGGACAATGTTGAGATTGTAACAAAAAAGTAAGGAAACAAATTTTATATATATGGGGGGGTGGTAGGGTGGGTGGGGCTATGGGAAAAAATGAGAATTAAGTTGTGTCTTATACTGGTACAAATCCCCATTATGGAGTGCAAGCATGATGTGTATATTTAATGTACCAATAAAGATAATTTTTTAAAAAA
>PVIR01034679.1:0-17033 GCA_004026965.1 Petromus typicus | reverse complement strand
CACCTTTGGTACCTTTAAGGAGAGAGAAGAAGTTTTGTTTTGTTATTATTATTATTGTTGTGCTGTTTTTCCTATGACAGGTAGAGCTCTCTTACTGGAGAATAATGATTCATCAAACTATCCCAGGCTTTTGAACACAGCCCTTCACAGCCAACACCTCACACTGCAGGTGACATATTTCCTAAGCCGTATCTGATTTCCAATTCAATTCCTGAAATATCCTGAAACCAGTAAAAACAAAAATTCTCTAAAACAATATCGAGACATAAATGTGCAAGAACAGACACAAACATACACACATATACTCATTATCCATTTCTCTAAGTATATTCATGAATATACTATGATTTAATCAATATGAGCTGCCAAATATTTTAATATCCATATGTGGGTAAGACATTGCAGAGGATAAGATATAAAAACACAATTTCTGTTTACCATTTTCATACTGTAATGTGACAGGACACATGAAGACAAAAAATTTCACACAGTGCAAGACAGAATATACAATAAAGTAATACCAAATGAACCCTAAAAGACTTCACAGAACACCTTACTTTTAAATTTTACAACCTAACAAGAAAGGTGAATGAGTTGAACTTTTAATAGCCAGAATTTCCAAATGTACAGACTAGAATAAATGAATATACCTTGAAAAGAGAATATGTAACAAGGTGTATAATCCAATTCAGGGAACAATAAACTGAAAATTTTATTTCACACAAGCAGTCTTTTGGGGGAGATTAGTTTGAAATGAAGCCAGAAAAAAGGCTAGTGCTAGACACTGGAAAGCTTTAAATGCTGAGCTAATACACAACTTTATCTTGATAGTAATAAAGAACCATTAAACTTTTTTTTTTTTTAGTAAAATAACACAATGAAATGAAAATCAGGGTGATCATTCTAAGATAGGGCCGGGGATATAGCTCAGTGGTTCCGGCGCCTGTCTTGCAAGCGCAAGGACCCGGGTTCAATCCCCGGTAACCACATAACAATACTGGGTGTGGAGATTCACCCCAGCGGCAACCAGTACCACATACCAGTGCCGGGCGTGGTGGCTCACGCCTGTCATCCCAGCACTCAGGAGGCAGAGGCAGGAGGATTGCTGTGATGTGAGTTTGAGGCTGAGCTCAGGGCCAGCCTGAACCAAAAAAAAAAAAAAAAACCTTAAAAAAAAAAAAAGAAGATCATTCTAAGATAAAATGGGTACAAAGTAAAGAAGGAACTCAATGAGGACAGTCAAACCACTTTACATACACTTCAAAAATTAGGCCTGAATTAAAATGATATCAGAGAGGAGAAAAGAGAACTGATCTACGCAGCTAACAGAATTTGGGCAGTATTTTAGTACATGCCAAATCAGACCCTAAGAACTTTAGAAACCTGAAATTCAGATGCTAAGCCAGTTTTAAAACCACAGCCACTGTGAAATCTAGCCTTCCCCAAGGGTCATGTAATACTCAATGGACACTGGACTCTTCTATACATACAGCCATAACCATCTCCACACTCACAATAGGTCCACTCTTTTTACTGGGAGTTAGAAGGTATGAGGGGGAAATGATATATAAAACCAACCAAGTGATGAAGGGTCAGGGAGTTGTGCAACAAATATAACTCAAACACCTGTAAAGGCCAAAGGCACTGCAATTGCATTTATTGCAAAATGGAAAAACAGACTGTAAATCCAGTCATATTGCAGGCTTCAGTAATGACATCAGATATATCCATTAAACTTGGCAAGAAGGTAAGACTGGATGAATGGAGTTATTGAGGTTCCAGTCCTTAACAATAGAGAGTCTTAACCTTTTAGGGAGAGGTCAGAGGCCCCTTCTGGAATTTAATGAAATCTACAGACCCTCTCCCCAGAGAATTTCACACATAAAATTTTACATACATCTTCAAAGTGTTTACAGACCTCCCCTAAAGCCAACGGAGAAGCTCTTAACACTTAAATTCCAGGTTATAAACTTTCTATATAATAATGATAACTATGTTTATCATATCAAAGATCAAAAGGATTTGAACAGAAAACCATAGATATATACTCATTTTCAATTTATATAAGCTGCACATCACACCAATAAATCCTTACTCTCTCTCTCTCTCTCTGCAGTACTGGCGATCAAACTTAGGACTTTGTGCAGGCACCAGAATCTCTGAGCTGAGTCCCTGGTCCTAAAAGCAATAAATTAGGTACCTTGTGAATAATAGACAAAATGGAAACAGAAAAAATAATATTCATTTTCACTAAATAAATTTTTAAATGTTTCTTTTCTTTATTGACATAGAAGCTTTGTGTACTTTCTAATAAATACAGTTATTAACTCTACTATTGGTAACAATTATGAGCTTGAACATGTATTATCTTTTAATCTTGTTTTTGTAATTTATAATACTACAACTTGAGGGTATGATTCTAAAGTCTACTCATTTTTAATTAATAACTATTTTATTTGATCTAATGATTAGACTAACTGAAAAACATACTTCATAAAGATGAAAAAAGCAAAAATCTCTAGTACTAGCTCTACTAAATAAAATATCATACTTAATTGTGATCTTATTCACCTTTTTGCATAGGTTTTTGTTAAAATTCAACTATTGCACTTGTAAATTTTCTGACAGCAATCAATTGTTCTTACAAATTAATCAGATAATATTGCTTTTATATTTTCAGCTAATGGGCTCAAAACCATTAAAATACTTCTTTTAGTGGATTTTACACAAGTTAGAAAACTTTGTAGCCAAGCTTAAGTGTAGATATAAAAACATTAATGTCAGCAATTAAAAATACTAATGATGGAAAATACTTCCAAACATCCTAATTCAAAATCCTCTCTCCACAATACTAAACTTCTTTCTACTCACCCCCCATGGGGGACAGAACTCACAACCTTGCACTTGCCAGGCAGGCGGGGCACCACTGAGCCATTATCTCCAGCTCAGCCTTGAATTTCTGAAAGGTAGCTGCTTTTTGAGTCACTGTTGGGAACATACTACATCTCAAAGAGATGGATGAAATATGTTTATTTGCTAGGTACTATATCACTTATAGCCATGTGTCACAAAAACATGAACCAAGTGGGCCGGGGAGTTAGCTCAGTGGTTCCGGTGCCTGTCTTGCAAGCACATGGGCCCAGGTTCAATCCTGGTAACCACATAACAATACTGGGCACGGAGACTCACCCCAGCAGCAACCAGTACCACATACCACAGTGCCGGGCGTGGTGGCTCACGCCTGTAATCCCAGCACTTGGGAGGCAGAGGCAGGAGGATCGCTGTGATGTGAGTTTGAGGCTGAGCTCAGGGCCAGCCTGAACCACACAAAGCAAGACCCTGTTTCAAAAAACCTTAAAAAAAAAAATTCAAAATAAAAACATCAACCAAGTTGGGGCATTTGACTTTTTGTAAAAGAATAAATCATCTTTAAATTAGATAAGTAAATATTTTGTCTAATGATGACCAGTTAACCTCTATGAAATATTATACAAAAAGCAGAACAGTAGGTCCCTCATGCAATACAAGCAATACTGAGTCTCCCATCATTTACAATAATAAATCTAAAAATCCAATCACTCAAGCCTTGTAGATGTCAAAGCATCACAACAGAATGAAAGTGAAGAAACCTCTTCACAGATCTCTAATGTTTGTTCTATTTCTCAGATAATTTAATGTAAACTCTACTGTAAGAGACCACTGCTCTAACAGGGCCAGGACTCTAATAGAGTATTCCCCTCCAAGGTCATGGGTCTCTCTCAGTGTCTTGCAACCAATTTCCTTTCAGTGTCATTAAAGTTTAAAGGGCTGATCTTTAAAGGCATTAGTTATTCTATAACCATCTCTGAATTACTACTAGATTGACAAAAAATACACCACAGCACATTTTGTTATACCAGTCCCCTCAGTGTATCATTGGCTAAGGGCATCAGTCAAATAACAGACAAGGTTGGAACAAGGTCCAAAACTCTTCATGACAAATCCTGCCTTAAATTCTTTTGGGGAACATGGCAGGGCATAAATAAATCAGTAAATAAATCATGAACTATATTGAGAGCCAGGGACTCTCAACTTGTATGACCAATCTCACTTATACAGTCAGAGACATTTACACTAGGACTATAAAATATACAAGGAGATGACATTTTAACACTGAAAATAATAAGTCCACTGCATCATCTTAAGAATATCAGCCAATACTAAACTTTTTTAAGGGGCTACTACTACATTAAAAAAAAAAAAAAACCCAGCATGAGACAATTAAAAAGATTTTGTTCTAACTTCTATTAAAAAAACCCACATAATCTGTTTTTAAATATACATAAAAATGAGTGAATAAATTCCCAGTGTGGTATGTTGTACATATGGAATCATTTCAAAAATGATGAAAATATAAAATTATGGGTATAAAATTTGCCAAGAAAAAAAATCCACATAAATTTGGAATATTGACATTTCTCATTTTCTTGTGGATGTACATATTACATACATTATTCCTACTATCTCTCCCCATAAAGATCTTTCAGTGTCTTACTCTATTTCAGATACCACCTTCTTCCTTGCACTTTCTCCTTCATTTTTTCTAACCCCACGATTTCTTGACTTTGCTATTTAACCTTACAGAATATATTGTTCACCTCACACTGCCCTTACAAAATCATGCCTCATTTAAGACACTCTTGTCCCTATCGAGCCCTCCATGAAATAGTCCCTGAGCTTTCTCAGATGAAATTAATTGCTCACTCTCCTCAAATCCTTTAAGTTCTACTGTTTAGTACCTTCTCATAGCACTCATCACACTTAATTAGTGTTATATTTATAGGTATTTGTGTTTGTCTTATCACTTCTCTTAGGTCATAATCACCTTAAGAATAGGATCTCTATCTTATCATTTTACTTTCCTATCTTTTAACAGCACAGCACCTTGAACAAAGTATATATTCATATAACTACAACGTCAATGAATGACTGACTACTTAGAAATTAAATTAGACTTCCTGTACCATCTAGAATAGAGAGGAAGGTATGACGTAGACTTTGCAGAACAAATAACTTTACCTTGGTTTTTATCAAATAAACTCACCTCAGTAAAACTAGAATTATAAATACAGATGCTTTCAAAAATCAAGGATATTTCACCCTTTAACTATCTGGTTACATATAGTGTGACATTTTACACACACATACATACATTCAGAATATCTTCTGTTAAACAATCAAATCTATGCTTGATACTAAAAGTCCATAAATATTTCAACCATATAAGCAAACCAAAATTTTCAGTTTTAATACGTAAGTGCTATCAGAATAAAATCAACCATTCAAAATACAAGTGGAAACAAAAGGACCAAACTACTTGTTCTAAACAAAAGAAAACATCAAACTTTAGCTACTTCAATACTGACAAAACTTGACAGGCAGAATTTTATTGCTAAGAATCCAAAAACAACCAGTCAGATAAGCTTACCTGGAAAGAAGCACTAAAGAATCAATATTACTAAAGTACAAAGGTGAGACCAGAAACAGCACAAGAATCTTAAAGTGACACTTTCATTAAGCAAGTGGTATATATGGTTCCTTACATCACCAGAAAGGAACGAGCCCACAGGCCTTCCACAGCACATGTATGGAACAGGAAAAAAAAGTCCAGCAAGCAAAAGGTCATAACATGGCCAAGTGTGGCAAACATGCTTGAAGGAAGACAATTTAGAAGTACAAATGTGATTTCTAGTCAAAAGTTCTGAATTCAAATGTCATTCCTAACATGAACTGTGCAATCTTAAACCAAGCATTTTCCTTCCCTGAGCCTCGTTTCCACATTTCTAAAATACCGTAAGTAGAGCTAACTGATTTAGACACAGCACTCAATAAATATTTGCTGGCTATGAATGAGAGCCATACAAAAAAAGCAGATTTTTGTCTGTGCATTTTTATAGATTTTAAAAGAATGGCATTAATTACTTGTTAATATATGATATTTTTATTTAAAAGTCGATTTTGGGTCAAAAAATGCCATCTTCTTTTAATATTTGTGTTGTACTGGTTCCAGAAATCCCTCTGGATACCAAAATTTGGGAATATTCGAGTCCTTTATATAAAACAGCACACTACTTGCATATAACCTATACATATTCTCTCATTTATGATTTTTTAAAATCTTCTGCACACTTTAAACCTCACAATAACTAAAACGCTATATGTACTATGCAAATAGTTGAGCTGTATTGTTTAGGGAGTACTGACACGGGGGAACTCTGTACCTGTTAGATACGGGCGTAATTTTTTTTGAATATTTTCAATAAGCATTTGGTTGAACCTAAGAGTATAACAGACAAACTGTACTCCTTTCCTCATAGCTCACAGGCTACCAAAAGTTCAAAAGAATTCTTAAAATTGAAAATCTTGATAGAAAAATACATTGGCTCAGACTTAGTCTTCTAATCTTTAGTATTAAAGATACTGCCCTAAATGACTCCTTAAGGCTCCTTTATTCTAAATGTTGTAGTTTGTGCAATCTCAAGGATTTTCAATTTAATGAGAAACTAACATGGAAGGAAGGGAGGCAGAGAAGAAACATACCAAAAACTGAGTAACTGATGCTAAAAGGGTAACAAAAACATAACTATAGAAAATAGAACAGTTTAACTTTTAAGGGTCAAGACAACATTAAGAAAAGTACATATAATTTAAAGCAAGAAAATACAATTTAAAGAAAATGCAGCAAGCTATCTATGGACCATTATATTTTTTTCACTTGTGAAGCATGTTATAATTTACGAGGCATTTGTTCACATTCCATCTGCAGCAAATTTTCTGGAATAGGAAATAAAAGAATCCATTTAAGTGATTCACAATCTGATAAATTTGTAGAGAATCTTCACTGAAAACAATAACAGCAAATAATATTTTAGAAGGGAAATTTTTTGGCATTTATGTGTAAGACGAATCAGAAAGGCAAATGTATACAAACAGCTAGGTATAAGCCTACAAATCACAGAATTTTACCAAAGAAAGAAATGTAAAATCAGATCAATATGCTCTTTTAATGATAAAAAAACCTCAGGACCTTAGAGTGAACGTGAATATCATCATTCTACGTTCAAAATGACAAGAAATCCAGATTGTAGAACCAGAAAAGTGGAAAATTTAAAAAGTTAGCAAGAAAAGAATCAGAGAATTTGATGACAGATTAGTGAGTTAAATGCTCATTTATTAACTAGTTTGTTTTGAGACAAGGTCTTGCCAAGGCTGGCTTCCAACTCTCAGCGATCCTCCTACCTCAGTCTCCTGCCGAGTGCTGGCAGTACAGGGTTGTGCCAGCACACCTGGTATGATAAACCTGAGTCATTTGTAGGAAAATGGATGCAACTTGAGACCATAACATTAAGTAAAATAAAGCAGACATACAAGTTTAAATATTGTATGATTTCTCTTACATAAGAAACCCAAAATATAAAGAACAAAATAAAGAGATAACAGGACATAGGAAAATAGGTCTTTTAGAAAAGCATAGAGGATCAAGAAATGGAAGAGAGAAGAGGAATGGGGTAAGGGATGAAAAAAGAATTAAGATGTGTCATCAACATGTACCAACTCTGCATGAAGAATGTAATCATTATGTACTGCAAACATATACTCATACAAAATAAAAATTTTTTAAAAGTTTAGCAAAAATAAAAGAAACTTCAATTTTCCCTCAAAATTATAAACCAAAAGAGCAAAACTGAAGTGTAAATCTGAAAAAACTGTGTAATCCAGTATTATTAGAATTCTGATCCTATTAAATGGGATTTCATCTCAATAAATGTGCCTGCACCTGTTTGGATCAGCGTGGGGTTTTTGTTCTTAATGGTTCAGGGGCGCTTAGCAAAAGCAAACATCATTACCGTCCATCCTGAAACATACCCCAGGAAAGAGAAAGATGAGAACAAAATATCACCTAAAATGAAGGTGACTAGATTTATTAATTTCAAGTCTTCCGAAACTCCTGGAGAGACTATACTTCTATTTTGGTTTAAGCTACTTATCTTTTAAATCTGATAACTACACTAAGCTTTTTTTTTTTTTTTTAAGTTTATCACTTTCAAGAGTCCTAAAAATACTCTATTGTGAATGTGTTACTAGGGAGAAAGCAGGAGTACAACAACTCACTTTACTTGAATTTATGGAACTGGACTTACAAGTTGGTGTCAGTGTTATATAATGTTCCCCCTTATTCAGCTATGTAGCCAGTAGAAATATAAAATAGTAATTTCTATACTCACAAACCATTTTCCAGAACTAGACTACAGAAAAAATCTGAACATCCTTAAATTAAATAACAAAGAACAGTATCCAGGTGCCACTAGGCTAACTGATTACCTCCTCTAGCACCACATCGTAAAAGAAAGATAGATTATCTAAATTATGATGGGAGAAGGGAAAGTTTCAAATCCCCTGACCTCACTTCAAATGGTAAGCAAAAGAACTGACTCCAGGAGGCCTATCCTCAGGGGTCAGTGACCAAAAAGTAAGCAACTGGTTTATGCGGGAAACAAGCAAAGAAAAAGTCTTTCTCTACAGTCTAACTATCTGTCCAGTGGGCAGGAAAGTTATACAAGATGAGAGAAATCTGTATGGTTCTGCAGCCTAGATTGGATAGTAGAATCTTTCCTCCATCTCCCAAAACACAAGTACTGCATCCAACCCCCACCCACCCCAGCATCCAACGTTTGCAGGTAATACAGAAAGACACCCACCACAACGTTTTTTGGACTTCTGCCAGGAAAGCAATGGGAGGGCCTCTGAGAATTTGTGTGATTATCATATTAGAAGGCAAAATCACTGCCAAGATAATAATGAGCATCCTGGGAATCTACTATGTTCTCTAGCTTAGCGGATTCTATCCAAGGATTGTATACTTGGACTGACCTCCCATACCTGCCCTAAAATAAAAGTCAAGTTAGGCCACATGGCTTATGGCCAACCGATTCCATACAATATGCAACCTATATTCAAAATTTGCAAGGTCCTTGGGAGATACGGCAAAAAAGACAAACATAAGGAACCGAAGTAGTATCTAAGAGAGGGAACATGAAATTGATGACATCTGAATAAGGAGGGGTAAAATGTCCTTGAAAAACAATTAGAAATCACAGTGTGGTACAAAACCCAACAGAGAAAAGGATTTTCAAGGGGTCTCCAATACTGTCTCCCTCCCCACCTTTCAGCACCTTTACACGAACCTCATTACTTACTCCGCATTTAGTCCTAGGGAAGAGCGCTCACTGGATTAGCAGGATCAGGACAATATGCAGAGAACATTCTATCCCGGGAACAACATCTTTACATTACTTAGACTTGTTTATCATCTTGCCTTACAGAGTAAAAGCATGAAATTTTGCCAACGTTTTCACAATATACACCATTCAACACCATACTAACCCAATCCTCTGCCCACCCAAAGATTAACAAACACAGAAAACAGGAAATTCCGGAAAAAATAAAGCTTGACCCTCTTCTCTCTTAACAGTTAAGTGTCTTAAGTAGTGACAGTATCTTTATATCACACCCACTTCATTTTACCCATATAACTTCCTGGCAAAAAAGCAAGTTTTTGAGATTATACAAACTGCTCTTCTGTTTCCAGCCCAAGTTTTCTAGAAATGAAACCCTGGAATAAGGGAGAATGAAAAATAAATTTTGGCAGAAAGGGAAGAAAATGCATTGTCTATGTAATCCTAGTTTAAGTAGAACATTTACTGTTAGTTCCATCAAGGACTTTTTTTTTAATAATACCATTTACTCAAAAATGCAGATCGAAAACATTTCCTTGGCTTAACCCAGACCAAGTGAGCAATTTAACAGACACAACCCTACAGATTTTCTCAGAAATAAAGAGATTACCTAGGAACTACGTAAAATTCAAGTTTTGCATCTTATAAAGCTCAGTGTGAGTTAAAGTGTAATACATGAGTGATGCAAAATGTCTACAAAAATCAAATACTATACCTGTTCTTATACCCTGATTTCTCTATTTACTCTTCAAGTTAAACATACAAATCCTACTCAGCCCTTTTTGAATCCACTGCTCCTGAAATATAAAGTCTGAATAAGAAATGGAGAGAAAATGCTGCAGACATTAGCTCACAAAACCAATTTAGACCTTTCCACAAAGTACAGGATATAATAAGAGAAACACCTCCATTTATCTAGTTTTGACAAATTGCTCCAGGAATGTCTACTTATTAAGTTCAATCAAATCCCACAGCTACCTTTAACCCAAAAATATTTCTAGTTCGAGCCAAAAGACCCAAGCAAATACGCAAATACTTTCTTTTCCCATTACTCCCAATATGAAGAAATTCGACCCTCTTCCTACTACATCATAGCTGAGAGGCCCCTTTGGCCAACTTCTCTTTTTTCTTTCTTTTTTGAGGGGGAGACTAACCTCCAATTCCAGACCAATTCCAGAACAGGAAACAAACCTCAAACAAATTTAACCCTTGAAATCCACCCCTGCAACTGTACAACATAACCTTCAGGGTAACAATGTCTTACACACACACTTGAAGATTTCTTCATCACTAAAATGTAAGCACTATGCTTCACTAATCATCGCCAAAGAGATGTCTTTTGGCATCCACAGAGGGTGCTAGGACTGTAACTCACTCTAGAACCCTTCATTCACCAACATCACACTCGACATTAAAAATCGTCATCTCAAAAGAAAAAAAAAAAGTCACCTTCTCCACAAGGACACCTCCCTTTTAAAAACCTCTATAATGAAACGGGAGAGCCAAGGAAGAAAGGCTACTATATCCTCCAGGTTAAAGTTTTCCTCCCCACCAAACTCTGGGGCCAAGCAGCACGGCCTGTCCTTGTCATAACATATGCACAAACTGTACTGTCAACCTCTAAATCTCCCTCTAACATCGTCCGATTGGGCAGTGTCTGGCCCAGGAGAGTGACTGCACTGAGGGAAAAAAAAAAAAAAAAAAACCCAAAAACACAAAAACAGCCAAACACCAAAGCCGCGTAGTAAGAACTAGGGATCCTGGTGTCCGGTTTCTCCGCGTCTCTTCCAAGAGACTAGGGAGAGCTTAGTCCGTCAGTGACCACTAACCCAACCCACCTCCCCGTCGTCTAAACAGCACATACGCTTCCCTTCCCGAGCCTTTTCGGCAGAACCCCCGAGGAGGGACCAAAGCCCAGCTGCAATAGGAAATCTGCTTTATCCTCCCATTTCTACCTCCAGAGCCCGATCCAGGCGAGGGGAGGCCGAGGGCGCGGGGCTAGGCAGAAGCGCCTCGGGAGGCTGCGCCCGCGGAAAGACACGCTGCGGTCGCCCCCATCTCGCGGTCCCGGCGGACCAGACTCCCAGAGGCCGGCAGGCTGGCCAAGGTCACGGCGCTGGTCGGGCCGAGGGGCGCCCGCGCCGACTTCCGGCTCCCCCTCTCGGCGGCGGCCCGGGGCGCCCGCTCCCCACCGGCCGGGCCGCGCAGCCTGGCGCGCGCTCCGCGGATGCTCGCCCTCCGCTAACTAGGGCAGCGGGAGAGCGGCGCGGGGAGCGCTCCGCAGCGGTCCCCCCGCGCCGGGCGCAGCCCCCAGCTGGCGCCCGTGACAGCTGCGACCTCCGCCCCCTCCAGCCGCGCAGGCCAGGAGGGGAACTCGGGCAAAGTGGGAGGGGGCGAGGGCCCCGGGGAAAGGAGGGCAGGAGCGGAGGGCGCCAGCTGCTCCCCGCCCCTAGGGCCTCGCGGCCGCGCGGCTCGTGACAGCTGCACCCACCGCGAGGCTCCGCGCCCGCCGCCGCTCACCTGCTGCCGCCGCCTCAGGGCCGCGCTCCCGGGCGCCACGCTCGCCTGCGACCGTGGCGGCGCCGCCGCGGCCTCCGCCGCTGCTCGGGCCCAGCGCCCGGCCCCCCGGGGCCCAGGCGGCCACCGCCGCCGCCGCCGCTCTCCAGCCCCCTCCTCCGGTGCAGGGGTCCCCCCGCCGGGGGATGCAGAACGAGCTGGCGCGGGCTCTGCCCGAGCGGACAACGGCGAACAGGCAGCCGAGGTGCTGGAGGCTGCGGCCCCGCCGTCGGAGAACCGTGCTCGGCGAATCGCGTCAGTCTCCCGCTCGCCTGTCCTCAAGAACAGGCATTTCAGCCGCTCTCCGCGGCCGCCATGTTCTCCTCCTCCTCGGCCGCCGCCGCCGCCGCCGCCGCCGCCGCCGCCACCGCCCCCCGCGCGCGGCCCCGCCCCTCCGCGCCCCGCCCCGCCCCCCGCGCGCGGCCCCGCCCCGCCCCGCCAGCCGCGCGCCCCGCCCCCACGCCCGGCCTGCGGGCCGACCCGGCCGGCGACCCTGTGCCGCCTCGTCTGCCGGCGCTGCCCGGGCCCGCGCGGCGCCACCCCGCGCCCTCTGCCGGCCGCAGGCCCGCGTCCTGACGAAGTGTGGGAAAGGAGGCCGGAACTCTTCCCTCAGCCCGCCCCTGGGCGGGCCCCGCCCGCGGCCGGGAAGGTCCTCGCGCCCGGGGTCCCGCCGGCCGCCCTGCCCGCCGCCTGCCGCCCTGCCGCCGCCGGGCCTCGCTTCATCCTGGCGGAAAGTTGGGAGCGGCCGAAGACGCTGGGTCCGGCGGAGTCAGCCAGGCCTGCTTACCGACTCGTGTGCTACTTCGAGCGAGACGCATCCCGCGGGCCTCGTTTTTTACTCTAAAATCAGAAGGTGGTTATCTGGATGATCTCACAGGCTCTTAGACGAGGGAGACGAAAAATCCTCTGCCTCCGTTTTACAGAGGAAAAGATCTGACAGGCGTCTGGCTCTGCTTCTCCGTGCGTTCGCTATAAAATGTCTGTCATTTCCCCTCCAGTGGGTCCAACATCTTCCCTTCTGCCTGCTTTTCTTACTCTATAATGGAAGTGCTACTTCCAAAAGTAGTGGTTCTTGTCACTAGAGGACTCAGCTTCCAAGCTGTGGAGATGGCTTCACCTGGAACACAGCCCTCATCTGAACACCGATCTCATCTCGCCACCCCGCGCCGCTGAGGACTGAGCTCCCCGAGAGCTGAGCAGCATCCAGCGCCCCCCCCGCCCCCTTTTTAAACAGGATCTCGCTAAATTGTCTGTGCTGACTTCCAATTTGCTATTCTCTTGCCTCAGTCTCCCAAATTGCAGGAATTACGGGTGTACAACACCGTGCCTAGTTTCCTTTCCTACATTCTTATTCCCACTTTAGCTGTCTTCACCTTACTCAATCTTATCCTGCTGCTGCTGTCACCCAACTTTTTTCTGCTGCTCCTGCCCACACCCCAGCCCTGAACGGAGGGCCTTGGCTCTGAGCTATATCCCCAGCCACTCTTTTTCTTTCTTTCTTCCTTCCTTTCTTTTCAAGACAAGGTCTCTATTAAATTACCTAGCCTGAATCAAATTTGAATTCTCCTGCTTCAGCCTCCCGAAATGCCGGGGTCACAGTTGTGTGCCAATACACTCCACACTGAGCTGTCTTCAAGCCCTTCACACTCTTCTCCAAAGAGAAACCTAAAAAACAACAGTCTTTTTTTTTTTTTTTTTTTAGGTTTTTTGAGACAGGGTCTCGCTTTGTAACTCAACCTCCAACTCACATCACAGCAGTCCTCCTGCCTCTGCCTCCCGAGTGCTGGGATTACAGGCGTGAGCCACCACGCCCGGCACTGTGGTATGTGGTCCTGGTTGCTACTGGGGTGAGTCTCCACACCCAGTATTGTATGTGGTTGCCGGGGATCGAACCCGGGTCCTTGCACTTGCAAGACAGATGCCGGAACCACTGAGCTAAATGCCCGGCCCAAAAAAAACAGTAGTCTTTCGGAGACAGCAGTGACGTCTTCCACAGGCAGATAACTCCATGCTGCATTTCTTCACTGCCATATATGCTTTGTCTTCTGCCTCTCCTGGTCAAACTCATAAAACAACGTCTAGCCCACACGTCTTATTCATTTGTATATTTATTTATCTACATATTCATTCATCTGATTCTTGTCAATAGCGCTACTCTGGGCCCTCAGAGCATTTCATTAATTCTTACTCTCCCCTGCTTTAACATTCACCTCTAGCCACCTGCACGGGGCTCCACCCCGGTAAAGCGGAAACGCCCCAAGTCTGTAAGTCAGGCATTCCCCAGCTGAATCTCCTGTGTGCCTGCTTCCCTCTGGTGCCTGCAAATGCATGTGCGTGTTACTGCTGGGCGTGAGCAACCGCTGACCGCCACATCCGTGAACATTTACATCTTCCGATCCGGACACCTCTGCCCAGCACTTGTTCGTTCTCCTTCTGAAACTTTCCTCTCCTTCCTGTCTGCTGCTTTTATTCTCCTGTCTGCCTGTTTTCTGAACTTCCACTAGCACTTTTCTTGGATTTTCTTTATCCAGAACCATCTTTTCCTTCCCACCCTCTCACTTAACTTGATTGTTTCCATGGCTTCAGCTGTTAATAGCTTCTGTGTCTTTCTTCCCATAACCCCCCTGCAGCCCAGTGGCTTAATTAACATGAAAACATCAAATACACACAATGTTGAGATTTTGTTGAATGATGAATGAAAGTATTATTTTTACTACTTTAGCTATCCATGGATGTTAAAGAATTCCTTTTCTAGGGTGCTACTCTTTAGATAAACCCTTTGACTTTTTTCTTCTTCCTCTACAAATCATAATCACTTACCAAAACAGTTGTATCACCTTATCTCTCCCACATGGTTGCCTTTTCTCTGATCATATTTAGCCGGTCTGTCTCCATCTGCTCTTAATACCCAGCCCACTTCCAGCTACCCTAGCCTTACACACGAGAGTAAAAGATTCATTAGTTAGGGTTACTTTCTGCGCCCCACCGTAGCCTCCCTGAACTCCATTTTTTTACCCCTGCCAGTGAAAGCTTTACTGCTAAACTACAGTACCAAGAAGCAGGACTGACCCCAGTTAAATGAAAGTGGAGAGATTTTCTAAAATGAAAATATAAGACGTTTAACTTTTATAGTCAGGATAAATCTGACAATAGTCCATGCACTTTTGACTTCAGGCATTAATAATAATAATCTGTTGGTCAGGTTAAAACATACTAGTTCAATGATCAGGATCTATAACTATTGAATTTTTCCAAAGCATAAAAGATTTCCAGATCTATGGAACATGAAAGCACTCCAGTTACTGAGAGAAGAAGGCCTTTAACTTTGATACTCTCTCATTTTCAAGTAGTATTTATGTTATCGAACAATGATACATAGTCAATATTTCAACAATAAAGAAAAATGTAAATACGATGTTTTTTCACTAGTGTGAGAAACTGAAGATGTAAATGAGGTCCAAAATGTGTGATAGGTATTATGAAATAGGAAGGAAATGTTCAAAGAAGAAGGAGAAAAAGGGGGCAGGGGAAAGCAAAGAAAGGAAAGAAAAAATTAGATGGTAAAAAGGAAAAAAACAGAAACAATGCCTACATATTCAGGGGTGGAGGTTGAGTGGAGGGCAGGGAAATTGAAAAATGGGAAGATACAGGATGTACAGGTACAAATTCTCAATGATGAGTGTGATGATGTGTTCCTAAAGTGTACCATGAACTGAATTTATTATTTTTTTAAGTGTAAAAGAGTAAAGAAAAAACTCTACTGAGCCAAAGAAAAATATAAAGGACACCTTTTTACATATCACATATATACATGTGTATCTGTGCCTATAGAAATCCAGTTTATGGCCAGGCACAGTGCTGCAAGTCCATAACCCCAGCACATGTGATACTGAGGCAGAAGGATGTTGAGTTTAATTGCAGACTGGGCTTTGCAAGTTTGAGGCCAGCCTGAGCTACTCAAAAAACCTAAATAAATAAGTAAATAAAGTACATGTGTTCAATTTTACATAAAAATAAAATCACATTGTAAATGTCTACTGGCAGTCTGGTACCTTTCACTGTGCAATGTACTTTCATTGTCAGTAATTGAATGCTCTTACATTGCATGTCTCCAGCTATCTAACCAGCATCTTACAAAAGTGTTCACTTTGCTTCTGGTTTTTGTGTATTTTTATACATAAGATTATAATTATTTGCCTTCACGTGGTTTAGAAATTATCTTCCTAAATTCCTAGATTGATTGCTAGCCCAAATGATGAATTTTTTACTACATACTTGCCAAACTGACCTTCTTAACATTTTTTCCAATCTGTGATCCTACTTAAAAATGAAACTGCCACTTCTCCACATATAACCATATTTACCCATTTTACTCTGAATAGCATTTAATTTCTACCCTTGTTGAAGATGTAACCAATCAGAGCTCTAGGTTTAGATTTAGACAGTCTAGACTTGAAACACCTCTACCACTTTCTAGACTCATGGCCTTGGACAAACCACTTCAGGCCCTCCAAGCCTCAGCGTCAACTGTAGAATAGGAAGCTAGCATTCGTTTCAAAGGATTGCTTCAAAGATTAAATAAAATAATATATGCAAACCACTTCAAATAGTGTTTGACATTTAAGATTGCCCATGAGAAAGTAAAAATTAGCACCAACTGAGAAGGTGAAAATCTGCCAGGCTGTTCATCAGGCTAGAATAAGAGGCACAGATAAAGCCAGCTGCGAAGTTAACAGGATGCAGTGTCTCCTAAGGACACACTGCAGCTGTATATGTCATAATAATCTCCTTCTCTCAGTGACTACTGCTTTCCTGATTTTCCACTGAAAATCTTTGTTTTCTAAAATCACAGATATCAAAACGGTGATGTTTACAGTCATTTCAGTAAAAACGGAACATGCCTGTCCTTGACAGAGGCACAGGGTCTATTGACAGAAGATATAGCAACTGAGAGAAGGATTTCTGGACACATCCATCTTTACCTTGTTCCCGAAGCACAGAGCTCTGTTTGCTCTGCAGTACAGAAGGAATTCAACCCTTTTACACATTGCCATGCTCTACTTTGAGACTATCAAAATTTCTATTTCATTTAAACTGCTAAAGATCATTGTCTTCCAGTAGGACTTAAGTACAGGAAAGTACCACATGTACACGGTTTCATATGGAGCATCTTATACAAGTATAAAAACTTGAAAACAGGCC
>PVIR01034678.1:0-17022 GCA_004026965.1 Petromus typicus | reverse complement strand
GAGCCAGCCTTGACGGGGCTCCCACAAGCCTGTGGCTTCACATGCAGGCTCGTGTCACGGTCAGCAATGCCATGGCATTGCCCACAGAGACCTCCCTCTCGGGTGGCAGCTGCCTCACACCAGGAACACTGGAGCAAGGGCAGACTGCGCTCTCCCCCATCTGGTCAGTCTGCCTACTCCCCGAAGGCTGACAGAGCACTTGTCACCATGGACAGTGTGCCCCAAGCCAGGGCAGCCTCACCTCCCCCGGCTTCCTGATGCTCTGCCAGCAGATGGCAGATGTGCCCAGCCGCGTTGCCGTACACCCACAGTCGCTGGCACAGAGCACACGTCTGTCACCACGCACAGAGGTGGTCACAGCAGCTCTGCCCACGTTCCCCTTGCCACCTGTCCTTCTCGAAGCTCTGTCTCCCCCTCACCCTTGCTCACCACAGTCTCCTCAGAGGTGACAGTCTCTCCCAGCCCAGGCTTCAGTCCAGTGGCTACACTCTCTGGTACTCTATCTTCAGACACTGTGTACCCCTTTGTGCCCTCTCTGGCTGTCACCCTTCACTGCAGCAGGCACAGGCAGGCAGCCCAGGGCTCATACTGTCCATCACTTCCGCCTGCACTTTCCCACAGACTCGGTGCCTTTCACAGCATGGACGCTTTCCCTACGCGCTGAGTCTCGGCTGTCAGTGGGGAAGTTCACAAAGCGTCTGGGATGTCAGCAACACCGAGCAGCTGCCCCAGTCTCGCTTACTGATGTGCCCCGCACGCTGCTTCGCACCCTCTTGGTACCCAGCTGTTACCTGTGGAATAAAGGCACGAGATATTAAACACCAGACCCAGAATGAGTCAGTTCACTGACGCTCCACCGCATTTCCCCAACACACCAGCTCTGTCAGGCTACTGAAGCGGACCAAGCAAAGCTGAGAGCCGGAGCAGCCCTGCCCCGGGGCACGCCCTGACCCCGCTTCTGCTGCTTTGCCGCACGCCCATGTGGCGGTGTGACGAGCTAGGGCCACCTTTACTCTCAGTCCACAGGGCCATCTCCTGAAGGTGCATGTTGGCTCCCTGAAGACCCAGCAGGGTGCGCCACACCCTGCACAGGCCCTGGCATGCACGCGGCCGCCTCGCCATCCCTCTGTAAGACACGACACCCTCCGTCCCACGACTCCAGCGCTGGGCAAACACGGTTTGCTCCCACCCATACTCTGCTCTCTGCGTCTCCACCAAGTGTTTCTTCCACTTCTCAAAGCAAAGAGGGACACACAGTTGCCCACTCTCAATGATCTAAAGGGACTGAAGGAGAAATGCATGTCGGGAGAGACAGAAAGGAAAAACAGCAGCTCGGCCCAAGGACAGGCGGTCTCTCTCTGTAAAAGTGTGCTATTGCTGGGAGATGTCTGAGGGCAGACCAGGCCGTGCGGGCCTGCAGACCCTCTCTGCTCAGGGCCGAGTGAGCACTGGGTCACATTTGATGTATTAACTTATTCAAAATCTCAAAAGCTACGATTAGTAGTAGAGGCCTTTGAAAAGCAGAAATAACTTGCACTTTGGGAGGAGTAAAATCACAATTAAACACTGTAAAAATCAAGATGTGGCTATGATTTCTGTTCCCTAACAGCTAACTACATTACCATGTCACATGGGTATTCTCTACTCCATTTTCTTTTTATTACTTTTATAATTTAATCCTCAGGGATGTTATCTGTAAAAAAGGAACAAAAAAGACCAAATTATTATAAAATTATTTCATTTACATGTCATACAAGCACAGAGCAAGGCCAAGGTATGAACTCGGCCTCTTCTAATACTGAAATTGGCTTATTCACAATACATATTAATGGTGACTATTTCTTCCCAGACCCGCTCCATACAAATGAAGAAATGAAATACAATTTTGATCTTACTGCACAAATAAAGCTATCTCCTGAGTAAACCTGAGCTGGGGTGTTTAAGCACCAGTATCTCCCACAGGAAGATTCAAACAGGGCTTCTCTTCTGTAAGATTAGACCATGCTCTGAACAGTATCTAGGCCACGTACAAAATGCTGCCACATGGACAGTCCAAGGTTCAGGAGTCTTCAGACCCATGAGCCTGCCACTACCTCCAGCTGGCACAGTGTCCAGGAGGGTGGCCAGGGGTGGGCCTCCTGATCACTCAAATAGTCCAATAGCTCTCCACAACCAAGTTCAGGAGGGGTGGATTTAGGGAACCTGCTCCAGTAACACACTTTTCTATTCCTGCAGAAAATAAAGGTACAACCCCTGCAGGATGTAACTAAATGTATCAGGGATGGGGGCACCGTGAGCAGGCCTCAGTGTATGAACAGCACCTGGCAATTCCTCATAGCTGCCTCATGGTAACTGTTCTTCGTGCTGTGCTCTCGATGTCTCGGTCTCAGAGTCACTGAGTCTTCACAGAAGTTCAGGTCACAGGAAAAGGAGGCCCATTCACTAAGCTGCTCTGTCTGTGCAGCTTCAAGGAAACCGATGGAGAAGCCAAGGCCAGGAGGAGCATTTCTGAACACCTGGGTCTTCAACCAGCCACGTCGAGGCATTTGGTATAAAAATGGATGCTCAGGAGTCCTGAGAAACAGAACCATTGTGCTAATGGACAGGCAGAGAAAGTGAGCTCACTGAAGAGAACTTAGATGAGCTGTGGAAGTGCAGACCGCAGCAGCACAGACAGCACAAGGACCTGGCACTGTGGGGAGGGCGCTGCAGTCTCTCAGCAACACAGGTGGGAGCTGCAGTGGGGAGCTCCTGAGGGGTGGTGTGGAGCTCGGCTTTGCCCCTGGGGTTAGGACCTGTGCTTAACCAGGACCCCTGCCCCCAGCGGCTGTCGCAAGAAAACCTGAGCACCAGGATGAGTGGACATTTCACTTTTTTGACTTTTTATTCTTTTATTGTTGGAAGTTTTTTCTTATTACATGGTTGCAGCATATAATGCTCACACTTAGCGTGGACACTGGTGCATGTACAGAACATATTTTACTTCTTTTTTGACCCCTTCCTCCCATCCCTCCCTTGTCCATCTAATTCTTATTCCCTTTCTCACTTGCAAAGGTTCTTTTCTCATATTTTCTCCAGTTTTCTGTTTTTCAAGTTCATTTTCCCCTTCCTCCCCTTCCCTCTCCTCATCTCTTGTTCCCGCTCCCATCTGAAAAAGTCTCATTCTATTATCTACCTCTTAGTTTGCTCTTTATTTGCGTTTTGCATTTCTCACATGAGGGAAATCATGCAGTGTTAAAACTTGTGTATCTGATTTAGTTCACTTGACATTACGGTCTGAAGATGCGTCCACTTTCCTACAGATGCCTTTTGCATCTTTAGTGCTCCACGGCATGTAACACCCCATTTCCCTTATCCATTCACCCACCGATGGACATGTCGGCCATTTCTAAGATTTAGCCATAGTAAGTTGTGCTGCTATAAACTGGACTGTGGCCAGACCACGCCACTGTAGTATGACTGAGGGGTGGCGTGGAGCAGCGCATCGGTGTCTCAGGAAGACAGAGGGAACAGATGGTTCCAGTGGAATCTCTAGTTAGGTGTTTGAGGACTCTCCATACTGACTTCCACAGTTGTACTAGCTTACATTTCCACCAACAGTGGAGAAGAGTTCCTTTTCCCCCTCAATCTCACTACTATTTATTATTTGATCTCTTGATGACAGCTATTCTTTCTGGAGTGAGGTGAAATCTCATTTTGCTTTAATTTGCATTCCTCTAGTGGCCAGCAAAGTTGAGCATTTTTTCATGCTATTTTAGCCATCTGTACATCTTCGGTGATGTGTGCCCCTGTTCAAAGAGCTCCAAACTGGAAATTCCCATCACAAAAACAATTGCTCACATCTGCTCAGTTTTAAAAAGTTTTACACCTGAGAAAACTCTATAATAACTCTGCTACTGACCCTTTCTGGGAAGGAAAATCCACCATCCTGATTGGGTATTTAAGCACATTTGAGTTGCCATGGTAACCTTCGTAGGAGGAAGTATTGAATGGTACTTTGATGTTGTATTGTCTGTATATGAAAAATTAAGGTAGAAATTTTTTATAAACTCATACATACTTTTATTGTTATTAAGAACAGCCTCAGCCAGATATGGTGATGTACACCTATAATCCCAAAACTCTGGGAGGTTGAGGCAGGAGGATTCTAAGTTCAAGTCCAGCCTGGGAAACTTGTCAAAACTCTGTCTTAAAACAAAAATACAAAAGCAAAGAGATGCATGTGTAACTCAGTGGTGCTCTGCCCTGGAACAGCCTGGAGTGGGTGAGGGCAGTGCCGCACCTGACACCTTCCCTTCCGTGGGTACTGAGTGGAGGGTTCCAGCCTTTAGGTTCAGCTGACAGCTGCAGGCCTAGAACTGGAGGAGAGAGTCTGGCTTAGGGGGACTGCGTGAGACCGTTTCCCCCTCTCCTTCACGAGACCACGGAAGCCGAGGAGAGCTGGGTTTGCCAGGCCTGACTACCCGGCCTCCCCGCCCCTGGCAGACACACAGGCAGGAAGTGCAGCCTGGGGCCCAGAGGTCGGTCAGTCTGAGGGTGTGTCTAGGCCTCAAGCTATTTCTAACCCCTAGAAAGGATATATGTGGTTCAGGCGGATTGTTAGACTTCTGTCTGGGAAACCCAGAAGACTCAAGTTCCCAAAGCTCAGCCATCCATTCCAGAGCCCACAGGTGCCGACACGGGCTCTGGTTGGGTACCTGGGCCACTGGGGAATCAACACCAGCTGCCTGAACAGCACCCAGCATAAAGGAACATGGGGGCTCCCTTTGCCCTAAACTGCTTCCGATCCGATGGGGTCTGAACAAGGCCGCAGAATCTCTCTTCACACCTTAATTACTATCCGTCAACTCTCCCAGAAGAAAAAGGAAACAGTGCATCTAACTGTGTGAGAGGCTCTGCTGCTGAGTTTCTCCTCTCCAATGTTAATTACCAGCAAAAGCCAGTTACTTTTACTTCATCTTTGTCTCAGCCAACTAAGCATTCCCGAACAAAGAAAGCCTAGCAGTTGCTGTCTTCACAAAAGGGAGCAAAACATTAATATTCACACATCTTAAAACAGCAACCTCTGGTTCCTGAGGAAATTTTGCTTGGGGAGAATCCACCAGGTAAATTCTATTTAACTAAACGGAATGAAGATCGTAAGGATGAACTTACCTCATTGAGGTTCTCAGATACTCAGAGTGTCGCTCCATCCCCCAGCCTCCTCTACCATGCAAATTCTGGGAAAAATCAGCAAGTTACAGAAAAGGAGTAAGTGAAATCCGTAAGGATGTGTCCTAAGCGCTGCTGAGTCATCAGACCTGCAAGACTTGCTGGGGAGTTTACACCAGGTAGGAAACAGTGTCTCGACCTTGAAACTACTTTTGTATCCTCCACCAGAACCTGCGCTACTGCCGATCCTTCTAAAGCTCAGAGTGCACCGCAAGTGAGCCTACACGCCAACTTTCTCTGTTTCCCTGGCACCCAGGTTACACATAAATCCATGCTAGTTTGGGAGGCATTGGCTGCTTCACCTGATATGCCCACACTCTGCCTGTAGGTACACTGCGTGACCAGGCACAGGGCAAGAGAGTGACAGGAAGTCCAGAGGTGATATCAAAGAGGACCGTAAAAATCTAAGCTTTCACTTTTGTGAGCACTGGGGCAGCTTCATGACAAAGCTACACACTGAGCAGTAATTAAACACAGTTAAATGCAGCCTCCTCCTGGGAATTAAAATCTACAGCTCCTATGCTGTCCCAAAAGTAAGCCCTAGCCAAGAAATAATCAGCCTTGAAATCTAGAGATCAAAAGTAGAGATGATTAGGGCTGGGGATTTAGCTCAGTGGTTCTGGCACCTGTCTTGCAAATGCAAGGGCCCAGGTTTGATCCCCAGTAACCACATACAATACTGGGTGTGGAGACTCACATCCAGAAGCAATCAGTACCACATACCACAGTGCCGGGCGTGGTGGCTCACACAGGACGCAGAGGCAGGAGGATTGCTGTGATGTGAGTTTGAGGCACCCTGGGAGTCCGACCACAGTAGGCTCCAGGTTTCCAAGAGAGCAGGAGAATGTAAGGGCTTTTGCTAGCCATCCTCAGAAGCACAGAAAATACAGACGGGGAGGCTCTGTGCCAGCATCTCCAGGAATTCAGCTCTAAAATGTGGAGGGTCAGGACCAAAGGGTACAGTGAAAAGAGTTAAAGAACAGTCTTGCCACAAAGCAAAAGGTGCGGAACATTAATTTTTATTTGATATGTGGCCATAATGAGGGCTAAATTTCCAACCAAACCCATAAGCCCCACTGAAGACTCAGAATCCCAAACTGTTTGGAACTCAGTAGAAGCTCTGTGTGTGAGCTGTCCTGATGCTCTCAAAAATCATCCATACTTTATTTCTCATATGTGTCAGGCAGCTGCCAAGCTCTGGAAATACATGTAAGGAGCCCTCACTTAACCTCAACATTTTCATGAAAATTTCTGTGGAAAACACAGAAAGGTCCAGCTGTATACCTCAGCACCAGACAGCAGAAAGCAGGCTTGTGGAGGCAATGTGGCCTGCAGGACAATAGCACCAGGCCTAGGGAGCCATGGAGGCTTCCTGAGAAGGAAAGTTCACAGGAAAGCCAGGCATCAGTGTGCAGAGTCCCCAGGGAGAGGTCACTCGGTCACTCAATCACCCGCGTTTCTCGGTCACACAAATGCAGGGTCCACGTGCCACTCCAACCACTGGAAAGCCGGTGAAAAAGGCTTGCTCAGTGGAACAACTGGGGAAAAATCCACAGAAGCACAAACAGCAACCTGGCAAAGCCAAGGCCTTGCCCAAGTCCCACTTCCCCTGCCTCCTGGACTGACATGTGCCCACGGTCACTGGGTGTGGCCAACAACGGCCAGACTCATCAGCTCATTTCCACGTGCAGGAACCTGTGGGGTGAGAAGTCAGCACATTTGCTGATGCCCCACAGCATGATGCCCTACAGAGGTGCTGATGGCAAGAGGAGGAACAACCCGATTATGCTGTGGTTTGTACCTAGGTGTCCCCCACAGCCGGTGCGCTCATAGGCGTGGTTTGGAGAGGCGCTTGGATCTTGGGCGTGGCACTCAGGAGCAGATTAATCCCCCAGTGAGTCTGTAGCTAGAAGTGACATTGGGAGGTGAAACCTCATCAGAGGAAGCTGGAAGCACAGCTGGCAGGGCTCTGGTGCCCCCAGTCCTCCTTGATCTCCCTCTGCTTCCTGCTGCCTTGCCATGGGTTTTCTCCTCGGCTAGGCGGCCCTGGCATGAAGCCAGTGGACTGTGATGGAAACCTCCAAACTGCAAGCTGAAGGAAACCCTCCCTCCTTTAACCTGTAGACATCAGGTGTTGTGTCACGGGGATGGGAAAGTACCTGTGACAGGTCACAAGTGAAGTACAGTCTGAGAGTTGTCCAGCTGACAGCAGGCCAAACAGGAGCTCAGAAGTTGCTTATTATTTTGTTTTGGTTCTTTTGTTGTTTGTGATTAAGAGCTTCTTCTATCATTCCATACCCCGTCCCTGGTGTGCCACGGCAGCCAGCAACTGCTAAGCCCAGCACGGGGATCTTCTTCACTCTCGAACAGTAGGACAGGGAAGCCCCGCACAGTGGGCAGAGCAGTGAGGGAGCCCGTGGCTTTCTCATTCCTTCCGTGTTCTGTTCCCATCCTGTCCCCACTCAAGTCTTCATCTTGTCCCAGAGCCAGCCCCATCCCGTCACCGGCCACACACATCCCAAAGGCCAGGGCACAACGAGGGCCCCAGGTACAGCCCTGCAGTGGCTCTTACTGGTGGGCAGGTGCCAGGCACAGGCGCGCAGGTGGGACCAGGCACTGAGGCCCATGAGCCCTGCACCTGTAGCGCCTTCTGCAGGCTCTACACCTGGCTGGAGGGAGCCACACACACACACACACTGGAGGGCCAGCGGGGACAGAAGGAAACTGGGAAGAGGAAAATAAGAATTCCAGCCAAGAAAAAAAAAAAAAGCATTAATGTAGCATAGTTAGCAGTAGTAACATTGAAAATGATGTTTTTGTTGGTTGTGGACTGTATAAACCAACAATGAAAATGCTAGTTCTTTAGGGTAGACTGGTCACTGCTAGGAGATGGGAGGTGTACTGTTAGTGAAGAGAGAGGTCCCAAACCTTTCACTACTGCAGCTTTAGAATTTGGAACGGTGGTTGCAAAACTTTCTAAAAGCAAACACACAAGCCATGCATGCTCTACTCACTAAAGGGAAAGACTTTTGAGCAAATGCAAAAATAAATAAATGAACAAAGTAGAGTAGAAGTGCAATGAGGAAAATAGACCTTAATGAGCAGGTGCTCTTGCCTCCCCCCCCCCCACCGTTCAACGTGTCTGGTGAGCACAGACCATTTCTGTGAGCGCAGTGGAGACTTGCTCACTGCAGGACTCTGGTGACCCTGGTGCTCGCCAGGCTCCCTCAGCCTGCTGGTCACACAGCACAGGCTGCTTTTTGCTTCCTTCTTCTCATTCTCCCCCCGCCCCCACTCTGTCTCCTTCTTCTTCTCCTCTGCTTTCTTCCCTGCCCTTCCACCTCCTCCTCCTTCCTCTCTTCTTTCGCTCTTCTCTTTCCCCTTCTCCTCCTTCTCCTTATTTTCTTCTTCTTTCCTCTGTGCCGCCCCCTCTCTCCCCACCTGGATTCCTCTGCTCCTCTTCCTTTTTTGCTGAAAGACGCAGGTCAGTCCCTGTAGCCAGTCCCGTCTCTCCCGGTGTTTACTGTCTTTCAAGGCCTCTTCTCCCGGAAGTCACACCAGACTGTCCCGTGCACAGAGCAGTCCAGGGCACTCAGGCTCAGCCCGCAGTCACAAACCTCATGACGGCTGCTCGGGATCCGAGGGAGTGGAGCGGAAATCCCAGCAGAGGGAATTTACTTCATCTGTCCTGACTGTTTTTAAAATCAGAATTATTATTATTGTAATGTGTTTCTGGATTATATTTAGCTCAAGTTTATAAACACTAAAATACTGTTTTCATCAGATAGTATTTAAAAAGAAAATGAGAGACCAATAACACAGCAGAAAGCTTCATTCAGGGCTCTTAAGTGCACAGTTGCTCAGTGCTGACAGCGAGGTGAGATTATATTCCAGGGTCCTGACATATGTTCTAAACTGTGCTATTCAAACTTTATGGAAATACTAACAGGCTCACATCAGTATACTGCATACAGAATTCTTAAACTCCATAGTAACAAATCTCTTTCACTTGAACAGTTGCACATTAAATGAAATAGCTATGTTGTGGACAATCATGATTTTACCAATGGTCCATTACAAGCAGAGGGACTGAGAATGCCAGTGGTAACAAAGGATTTTCATTTGCAATTCCAAATTCTAAATGTGTGGCTAGTATTGAGGAGAAGGTTAAGGATAATTATTGTTGAGATAAGACAGGTTGGTGGCATGGTAGACACAGAAGAATCCTATAATGTAGATCTTCCAATATAACAGAACCCAGGCTTTTGAACTTGTTTGTGTCCACCTGTTGCTGGTGAACTTGACATTTCTCACCTGCTTACACAGTGATCAAATTTATTCTCTAGAGGTTATAGTGTAGATCCAAATGGCTCCCAAAGGTCTTGTGTTAGGAGGTGAGGACTGTCTGGAAGAGGTAGGGTGTCAGAGGTGTGGTTTGGAAGCATCTGTTTTCTTCCTTGGCTCCTCCCTCCTCTCTTGGCTTCCCGTCCACCAAGCAGTGAGCAGCTCCCCTCACATCTCTGCACCTGCACGGCCAGCATGACCTGAATTCATAGAAACTAACTAAAACTACATCCTGTCAAAATAAAACTCTCTTCCTTTGAGTTGCTGGTGTCAGGTATTTTGTGTCACTAATGGATAAGTCATATAAATTTAGTACGTGTGCATATATATTTTCTAAATAGAGCTCAGTTATGTTGCTGTATTGTTTGACCAATAGCAGGGCTGGCTGTTGATACAGAGGTGTTTGAAGACTTGTGACCTTGCACAAGGCCTTTGTGAGAAGCTGACTTGGAGTGAAACTGGATACATGGTTTGTTCTGTGTTTTTCCTGTGGCCAGGTGGTCCACAGTGGCTCACATTATTTCCCTGGTCACCATTTATCTTCAACAACTATTATCAAGTTAATTTTTTCATTAATGCCACCGTTAACTTTTTGTTATAGTTTCTCTGTTGGAAGAATGTATCCCTAAATGGACTGCCCAACATTAAGTTTCCTTCCATGAGTGGCAATATACATAACTGGAGAACTCCATTTAAATGCAAATATTGGTTCATAAAGAAGTGTAAATTATATTGAACATTCAAAACTAATTTTTCAAAAACTGGTGCCACTAAGCACTGTTAGCAAGATAATATGCCCATTGTACTATTTTGAATGAACAGCTTGAGCTCTACACAAAAATCGATTTAATTTTACATTTACACAGATTTAAAACACTGCTTCCAAGGGTATTCCAGGAGTTTCTAAAAATCCAGCTGACACACAGTATTTGCCATAATGTGACTAAACAGAGCAAGAGAAGGGGCCTCACATCAGTAAGCAAACTCACTACGGCCAGAAGTGAGTAACAGGTTCAGAGCAGGGCAGGGACCTCCAGTTCCTGTCATCCTTTCATTTTCATATATATTGATGGGACCACTATGCCATTTCCAAGGTGAGAGACCAAGTGAAAGGAAAATTCAGTCATAGGGAATTCATATTTTCCTGAACAGCAATATGCCCAGAACCGGCTATCTAGAAGAGCACTGTCTAAAAATAGCCGAGGACGTACAGTGCAGAAGACGACCATGGAGCTGGCTGAGTAGTGCTTTTCCGCCTCTGTCTCAGGCCCATCAAGTAGCAGGGCGCCACTGCACAGGGTGCATGTCACGATGCGTGGGTCATGACACAGGACGTGCATCTGGGACCACCAGGCTTGGGAGCTGGGTCAGTTCTTGACGTTGCAGGTCCGGAAACCTAACTTTTCTAGTGCTCCAGGATGGAAGCAGACTAAATAAGCCCCAGAAAGCAAGGATGCCAATCACGGGAAGAGATAAAAGTGCCCGAAAGATCCTTGTTTCCTCTCTGCATGTTGCCACCACTAGAGTCTCCAAGGGGAGGTGGGTGGTGTGTGCAGGATCCCCAGGTGACCGTGAAGTCTGACGTAGGGGAGCTGCTCTATGCAGGAAAGGGTTAACAAGTGGTGACTGTGACATGCCATTCTCACAGGATGTCCGCAGTCAGGAGACCACAGGCCCCGTGGCAGGGTGTCCTACTGTTTCATGATTTGGGTCTTTTCTGCAGTCCAGTCTCTGGGATTCTCCGAGGTCACCACCTCAGCTGGACACAAATCCTCTGCAGACTCATTGGCAGCACACCTGCACGTTCTCTCCTGGGCAGAGCTACTTCTGCAGAATGAAAGGCCTAAGAGTGTCTATGTCAGTTTTCCATTCCTCAAACAAATATGTAAATCCTAAGTCAATTTTTAGAGTAAAAAGACTTTCTTATGTCCCACAGTTTTGGGGGTCAGGCTATGGCCCTTTAGCAGCCTGTTTTTCTGGGCTTGTGCTGGGGCAGCAGCCCAGGACCCAGGGGACACGTGGTAACGCGAACCAAAGAGAGGAAAGCAGCCAAGGCCCCATGATCCCCTTCATGGTCTCCCCGAGGAGACCCCACCACCTTCTGAAGAGGTCTCTCCTCTTCAGACCCCACCTGTCTGTGTCTCCACCCATCCCTAGGTTCGTGGGCTGAGGTCCAAGCCTGCCACACCAGGGTCTTTGTAGGATGGTCCAGAGATAAACTATAGTATGAAAAATTAATAACATTTATCATTTCTGACTGTGAGTCTAACTCAATAGTTAGAAAACTATTCATGCAATTATGCACTGTCTCTTCTGGAAAATTTTTTTAATCATGTCTATCTTTCTCCTAGAAAGCTAATTTGATCATTTTAGTTTGTCCCTTGGTTAGAATTTTACTTCTTTTATAATTTCAGTTATTAGAATTTATAACAAAAGCTTTGTAGCTAGCAGAATGAACCAGATTGTTTATGGGTTACTTGTTTGACTCACGTATTTTGACCCCAGTGGAAGATTAACATCTGTTACAGAATGCCCTATGCAGTTGTTTGCCCATAAGTGCTGATTTGTAGCTCACAGTGGCATGTTTTAACCTATCCACAGTGGGTATATGATACACTCCACATTTGACTGTAGAGCAGCTATATGCTTATTTTTTTAAAATCAGAACTAAGACAACTCTTATTACTGTAATTATTTTATCATAGTCACACTGAGGCAAACGGGAGGTGAAGTGCTGGTCCCCAGCTTCTGGGGTGCTCACCCACATGTGGGGTGAACCCCAGAAAACAGAAGGCAAGAGCCTAATGGCACGCCGTGTGGGTGCGTGTGTGTTATCCACAAAGCCATTATCACTTTGCTTTAAAGGAAAGTATAAGATGGAGGAGAACAAAGGGAAGGTGAGGGATTTTTAAAAGAATTAAGTATGTTATGTGCTTGTACCAACTTCCTGTGATGCATGTGATCATTACATACTGCAAACATATACTGACAAAAATTAAAATTAAAAATAAAGGAAAGAATAAGAATTCAATAAAGACTAATTCAATTTTCTTGTTTCCTTTTTAACTCTCTTATTTTTGCCAGATATTGTTTGCAGCTAGTAGAAATCAGGAACTGCAGTGTCCTGCTTTGCCAAATTAATTTTAATTATATTTACACACATCAGCATGGTTTTCAAAGTGGGCATTTTATAGTGCTGTTTTATAAAAACAATTTTACTTGATGTTTTTATTATCAGCATGAACCTCACAGCTTACGCCTCTATAGCTGTGCAGAGAACGTCTGTGGTCGTACGACGTGTCTTTCCCAGCTGTTTCCTGTTCGTACTTTCGGGTTCCTCTTTGGTGCTTTTTTTGTTCTGCAACCATAAAGAGCATTAGTGTGAATATTTTAAGTAAGGACAACTTTACATCTGTTTATTTCCTTAAAGGTTGTTTTAAAGACAAGAACTATCAGGCTAAAGTCATACCCAGTAGTTTGCTAGCATCAGATTTTTCTTTTTTCCAGAAAAACCGAAACCATTGTAATCAGAAAGACTGAAAATTTACATCATTCTCAAATCCAACAGCATTGTTAGTTTATAAGTCTTATTACTACTCTAAGAGCACATAACAGTGAGGTAAAACTGATACATTCAGAAAGGAGAGTGATATGGGTTAATCTGCAGGATGTCTTCTGTCCACAGAGCTTCCTACCACTGAGAGCTCCTTCATTTCCTTTAGCGAATTATCAAGGGGATTTGAGAATGAACTTTAGTCAGTTTTTTGTGTATTTTAAAAAGAATGTCAAATATATCAAGCATACAAACATTAAAGGAGCCATAGAATATGTCATAGCACACCATATAGATCTGTGAGTTTAACATTTTCCTTACTTACTTAGATTTGCCTGTTTATTTTGGGTTTTTGTGAGAAGCTAGGTCTTCCTTCTCCTCTAGAACTAAGAACTACTCAAAGTTCAGAGTGTGTTGTCATTGTGTACGTTTTTATACACCTCATCAGCATATATGTAAAATATATTGCAGTTTTGCTGTTTTCAGATGTTATTTAAACGTTCTGTACATAGCACATTATGATTTTTTTCTTATTACAATTATGGTATTTAATTTCATTCACTCTGAAACATTATAAGTCTGGTGCATTTATTTGAGAGGTTGTATAGTATTTCAAAATGTCCATTGATATCTGATTAGAGATCATGGCAGTTTCCAATTTTCTAAATCATGACTCAGTGAATATCTCTTTATATCCCATTTTGTACTCATCATATACTTATAAAGTGAATACTTTTTATTCCGGTATTTTCTTACATTTTAATTTTCACAGGTTAAATGTCGAACCACTAGAGCAGTGACTTTTTTTTCACTTTTTTCTCATGATAATTTTGATGTGTTGTGTTTTTTTTTTAATTGAAATCTTTATTGGTACATTACATTTACACATCATGATTGCATTCAACAATGAGAATTTGTACCAGTATATGACACAACTTAACTCTCATTTTTTCCCATAACCCTACCCACCCTCCCACCCCCACCCCCATATACATAAACTTTGTTTCCTTTCTGTTTGTTATAATCTTATTATTTTCCCCCTTCACTCCATTACACTTTGAGTGTTTTCTATTTCACAATATATAACATCCATTCTAGAACTCATTTATATCTTTATTTTCTCATACCAGAGAAAAGATACTATATTTACACATCTGTGACCTATTTATTTCACTTATGAGGATGTCCTCAAGGTATGTCCTTTTAAGTATAAATGATTCAAACTTATCATTTTTTATGGCAGAGTAATACTCCATTCTGTAGAAGAACCACAGCTTTTTTATCCAGTCTCCAGTTGATGGACATTTGGGTTGTTTCCAAGATGTAGCAATCACAAACTGAGCTGCTATAAACATAGGTGCACATATGTCACTGTGATATGAGTCTTTTAATTCTTGTGTGTATATACCTAGCAGAGTGATGGCTGGGTCAAATGGGACCTCCAATCCTAGCTTTTGAGGAATTTCCAAACTGTTCTCCACAGGGGTTGTACGAGTCTACATTTCCACCAATAGTGGAGAAGGGTTCCTTCTTCTCCTCAGCCTCACAAACATTTGTTGCTGGCTAATTCTGAAATGGCAGCCATTCTTTGTGGAGTGCGATGAAATCTTAATGTTGTTTTCATTTGCATCTCTCGAATGACTAGTGATGTTGAACATTTCTTCATACGCTTCTTAGCTGCTTCTATTTCTTCCTCTGAGAAGTGTCTGTTCATTTCAGATGCCCATTTTTTAATTGGGTCTTTAAATTTGGATGGGCTGATTTTTTTTTTAGCTCTTTATATATTCCAGATAGTAGCCCTTTGTCTGAGAGGCAGTTGGCAAAGATTTTTTCCCATATTGTTGATTGCCTTTTCACTTTGCTGATAGTTTCTTTTGCTGTGCAGAAACCTCTCAATAGGATGAGATCCCATTTATCGATTTCTTCTACTAGTTCTTGTGCAATGGGGGATTTGTGACTTTTGCTTATGGCACGTGTGCCAGTGTCACACTTTTTCTGCAATGACCAATGAGTTGTCTTCCAGTCCTTGCTGAGCTCCTTGTTCCCCACTATCATTTATCTCTGCCACTGACTTCTATGTATATGACTGTGCTTTGGGGCTCTTCTTCCTTTTGGTTTACTGGTGTGTTAATCTTCCAACAAATTTTGGCTTTGTCTTAAGTGAGATGTCTGATGAGAATAACCCTTCTTTGGCCATCAAGATTTTAATGCTAATTCTTGTTCCTTTACCTTTCCATATTCAAGCAGGAGATACATAACATTGAGGTGACTCACTCTCAGGCATTACAGTTAAAATAAAGCATCAGGTGAAAGCCAAAAGGACCTTGAAAAGAGCAAATGGGTAGTTGGCTTGTTAAAGATAAGGGAACAGAAAAACTCCAGATCTAGACAGAGACAGAAACATCGAGACACAGGCTGGCCCAAGGTCACTGTCAGCTTGAAGTCAGTCCAGTAGACCATAGGTAGTCAACGTTGCAAGGATTACCATAAATAGAAGGGTTTTGTGGCAGCAAGAAAAGTGAAAGAGGCAAACAGAAGGCTGTCCCCACTCATCTGACAGCAGGCTTCTCAGTGAAAGCCATACAAATTAAGAAAGGGTGGTGTGAGATTCTCACAGCTCTAAAGGGAAACACCCGCCAGCACGAACACTGGGCCCAGCCAAGCTGTCCTCTGACAGGGAAGGAGACACGAAGACATCCCGACAGAAATAATCTGAGAGAATGCATCCCCACGAAACCTGTACTAGAAGAAATGCTAAAAGGAGCTCTTCACTAAAGGAGAGAAACCTTAAAAGGAAAGAAGAAAACAAAATTTTAAACTCACTGGTTAGAGTAACTATATAACAAGCTCAGGATGCTCTTATATTGTGAATCTCGCACATAAACCATTCATATCTTTAATATGAAGAGTAAAAATCAAAACAACTACAAATAATAGCTCACTAAAATATTAGAGATAGGCAAAAGTGAGATAAAGTAGGTCATCAAAAATAAAAATATACAGAGGAATGAAGGGCAGGCTAGTGTTCTTTATTTTTTCTGTTTCTTTTTCTTTTCTTAGTCTCATAATCACATTATGTTGCTACTATTTAAAAATAGCTCCTTGTAATCAAAGCCTATATTTTGTTAGTGTAATGATAACTCTGAAGCAAACTTTTGTAATAGATTAAGCAAAATTGACAAGCATGAAATCAAGAAACACTGTGAAGATAAATCATTTATCCAAAAAGGAAGACTACAGTGAGGGAGAATAAAAAATGGCTATCGTAACACTAGGACACAAGTTACAAATTGGCTATAGTAAGACCTCACCTACTTATAATTGCATTAAGTATAGGTGAATTAAATTATCCATTTAAAATACTGGCTGATAAAATAAAACTGACAACATCCAGACAGGGTCTAAAGAAATTCACATCTTCTCTAAGGACAGACTGAGAATAAAAGACCGTATTCTGATATTCCATGCAGATAAAATGCAAAGAAAGCAGGAGCTATATTTACC
This sequence comes from Petromus typicus, assembly GCA_004026965.1. Classification (NCBI taxonomy): domain Eukaryota; kingdom Metazoa; phylum Chordata; class Mammalia; order Rodentia; family Petromuridae; genus Petromus; species Petromus typicus. The sequence continues at coordinate 410 of PVIR01034678.1, read as the reverse complement.
CCAAATAAAACAGATTTTAAAACTTTAAAAGAGAACAAGTGAAAAAGAGACTGGGAAAGTCATGATACAGTGATAAAGGGATCAAGCCAGGAAGGGGAACTGACAGTCCTAAGTACATAAGCGCCCAATGCCATAATGCCCAACTAAAAAACCAAATATTAGTAGACCTAAAAGAGGAGTAACTCCATACAGTTAGAGTTGAGGACTTTAATACTTCACTTGCAATGATGGACAGGTGTCCCCGGCAGAAAACCAGTAAGATATGAATGAACAGAGTTAAATTGTGCCTTAGACCTAATGGTCATAACAGACTGGTATAGAACATTACATCCCAAAACTACGGAATCCATGTTTTTCTCAAGAGCACATGAAGTATTCCCTGGGACAGAGCATATATTAGGTCATAAAAG
>PVIR01034677.1:0-17011 GCA_004026965.1 Petromus typicus | reverse complement strand
CAGAGGCATGTGCACTCATGTGTGCGTGCATTTCCCTCCGGATGGAGCCACAACCAGAACAACATAAAAACATGACTGTCTATGACAGCATGGTGCACGCTGGGAAGCACAGCCTGTAGATTTTGTGCACAGACCTGCTGGTCCCTCTGGCTGCACACAAGGTTCCTATTTGGTCTGTTTCTGCACCTCCGCAATGGAAATGATGACAACTCCCCGCGTTAGGATGGTGGACAGATGAGAAAGGCCCAGGGGCATGTGAGATGCCTGAGCTGCCACCGTTCACATAAAGTAAGGCGATGGTTTGAGAACCAGAGTTAGGCATGTGGAACTCTGCAAACCTGACACAAGAAGATGAAACAGCTGTGGTTACAGTTTCAGTGCACCCAGCCTTGCGGCCGGGTTTCTCCAAATCCTTCTGTAACAATCCATCCGCAGTGCGTCAGTCACCTACGCTTTTGAGATTTTATTTCAGCCCTGTGGTTCTGAGCCCAGGTGCTGGAGCCAGCCTGCCACGCTGGGTCCAACACTGCCGCTTCCCCGTTTGCTGGGTGGCGAACAGCAAAGGACTCACTAAAGCTGGGGCATCTCCACCACATGTAGGAGGTGCGTGGAGAGTTGATGTTGTGAGGGATGCTGTTATCTTTATTACTGCTGATCTAACTCCTAGGCCCAGCTCCTCACTCCATGTCTGCTTGTATGTGCTCTGGTGCCCGGTGTCGTTTCCACAGTGCTTGCCTGCACATGCGCTGTTTGTCCTTGACCGCCCCCCCCAAAAAAAATCTCTGCCACATTAAGCTTTTTACTTGCGGTTCCCTCACAACCAGGGTCACCACAGCTTGGCCCTGACAGCCCTTTCGAAGGGAGGAAGTCTGACCACCCGGCATAGGAAGTATGCCAAAAGAATAACTCAAAACAAACTGAAGGAATTATTCTAAAAAAACCTTGAAGGCAAGAAAATGAACTACAAATAACATCTATTTATACTTTCTGGTTGTTTTTCCGCAGAAGCCCCAGGATGATGGAGAGGGGCCTGCTGATCTCATTGTTCCTGGTGGAGCAGGCTGCCAGGACCGCTCTCCACTTGAGGAAGGAGACCCCGCAGCCAGGGCGGCTGATAGGGTCTGATAGTGACCTGTAGGGGCACTTGCGGAGAATGAAGGGCACACAACAAAGCCGACAGCACTTCTGCCCTGACCCTCTGGGTGCTCAGCGCTTCTTCCGCTGCCCCTGCTCCCCAGCAAGGCACATTCCTGAGACACTGGCGGCAGAGCTGCCCAGCTTTGCTTGCTTATCCAAGGGTTGACCCGCCAGGCATTCAGAGCCAATGGGAAGTTTAAGGTTTTCTTTTGCTGAGGCTATTTTCACCCAGCTGTTGGATCTTTCTTTTGCCTATGAGGTATCTATAGGATCCTCATCCTCCATGGCCAACTCGCTAACACTCCGTAGTGATGCCAGAGTATGGAGTAAATAAGAGGAATCTGCAGTAAATGCCCACTTTTTTCTTTCTAGAGGCAATTGCTGCTACTGGCGTTCCAGTAAGAAAGAAGGGCTGAGACTCACTACATTGTCCTGTGCTAGGGTGGGTCAGTCATGCTGTCAGTCATTGTGCCATTCTCATAAATGGGCACAGGGATTGAGCCTCAGAGCTTCTCAGGGCTGACTGGCAGGGGCACAAGGCAGCTGGTAACAGCTGAAGGGAAGCAGAGCATGTAGTCTAGAGGCCCTGGCGCCCTGACAGCCGCCCTCCACGTGCCCATTGTGTGGCTCCCTTGCGACAGGCTTTCACTAACCCTTGCTCCCGGAGGATCCAATTGTGAAAGCGAAATCGTCACCTCCTCATCTGTCCAAAAAATGGAAACCTGCTGAGAACAGAGGTGTGCTAGCCCTAGGGTTCCATCATTGCTTTAAAAGCCCTTTTTCATTTTTGCAGGGATTTGAGCCTGTAACAGGTTTCCTGTCCCCCTTGGCTGACATTCAGCCTCCAGAACAAAACTGGGAAGATGCAAAACTTGTCTGAAAAACATGTCATGCAGGAATCCAAGCAGGGACAGTTGGGAGTAGGTGGCAGATGTGACACTTCAGAGCTTCAAGTTACAGAGCTCAGCGCTGCTCCTGGCTCCAGGGGCCAACTTGTCATGACTATGCAAAAAGCACTAGGGTGTGGAGGGTGTGGAAGGTGTGGAGGTACTCAGCCTGCACTGATGTCCAGGCAGGAAGGGGCCGCTACACGCCAGGGTGGAGATTCTGAATCGGCCCTCGTGGCCGCTCAGCCAGAACTGCTTCCTCCTCTCCAGCCACTGCTCACTCAGTCACTGGATCCTCGTACATGCTGCCTTCCGAAGGTCTAGGCACTGCCAGAATGCGAAGCCCCTCTTGGGCAGGCTGTGCAGATGGCAGCCCACCCCTGCCCATCACAGAATTGCTTCTTCTACCTGGAAGGGGCTGATCTCCATTTCCTAGAGGTGGAAGTGGCGGGTATTCTGTAATGTTTGGTGGATTCTGGTCTGATGCTCAGAAAACTATACGGGGATATGTCTAGAAAAGAAGCCGGCTTTTTTTTTTTTTTTCTTTAAAAAGGGAACCAGATTGCAGGAAGTCTCCGTGCAGGATGGGAGCAGTGTGAGTCAGACCTTGAAGGCCCTTTGTTTATCCCACAGCCTGAGCAGACTGTTTTGTGCATGAACTGCTGGCTGCCTCCTGGTCACCATATTGCTGCCACTAGTAGGGCCCCAACCATGGCATGGGAGAGGTCTGAGTGCCAGGGATGAGTCGCAACAGCCAGGCATGGTTACATGTACTGAGGGGAAGAGAACAGCAGCGGAGAGCCCCCAGAGAGAAGTCAGAACCCTGGTGTTTAATACAGCGGCCTGCTCTGAGCACGGACCAAATCCCCTATCTGCCTGGACCTCAGTTTCCCAATAGATAAGACCCCCCAATAATAATACTTTCTTATCCCCCCCTTCAGGTCTCAAAGGGTGACACAGATAAATCACTCTGAACTTTCAGATGAAAGGTGCTCTGTAAACCTGAGGTCTCATCAACTGTAATTGTTACAGTAATTATTTTAATGATAATAATGATGATAATGGGAGTGGGGGTGGGGCAGGGACGAAACCTCCTACCTTGAGACAAAGAAAAACTCCATGATAACCTGCTTCGTGCTCGCTTCCACTCCTAGCCTGCCACCATCCCTCCCCAACTGCCAATTCCAGGGCTGAAATATTATTTACTCCTCTCCTTTCTGATAAAATAATTATTTGTTCCACTGTTTCCCTCTCTCTGGCCCTTGGTGTGTCTAGCTTGGCCCTGACAGCTCAGCCATGGACTGTTTACACGTCTCGCTCACCCTCCCCAAGCCTGGTTCAGCTCCATTGACACTAAAGGCAGGCGGATTCGCTATGTGTGAGGAATCAATTACTTCCGCTGACACTCCATTACTGGCCTTCACATCTTCAGGTTCCAGACGGAGAATGAAGGGAGGCGGTGGTGCGCATGGAAGGAATTTGAAGAGGGTGGTGAGGGGTTCAGGGGGTGTGGGAGCAGGGGAAGGAGAAGAGTGCGGAGGCCTCCGGCTCGTACTCAGAGACAGAAAGACCTCTTTCCTTGACTGCCCGCCTGGCATCTGGATGCGACCACGTGGCAGGAAGAGGCAAAGAAAAGGAATGAAAGGAAAAGAGGTGGGCTCTCTGAAAGCATCAGGCCCCAAATACCTGATGTCCGGACAGTAGGCGACAGCTCGAGACAGACTGATACTGCTGTAAGGAGGCATCTTTGGGTGGCCAGGCGCGCGCCCAGCCCTATCAGGGCTGCCTGTGTGACCTCCCAGGCCTCAGTATCTCTGTCTGTTCAGTGGGAATTAAATCAGGCCCGCAGTGTGCCAGGGTTTCCACACACAGGACAGCACCTGACGTCTGGCGAGAGCTGGGTAAAATGTTTGTTATTATTGCCTGACAGTGTCTCCCCACTGCCTACAAACATACACTTGAGTCCCTAACAGAGCAGAGCAGAAAAATGTGTAAAGACTGCCAAGATACTTGGCTACAAAGCTAGGAAAAAGGCATTAAAAATCATGTGGATATTCTTTTATCATGTAGAGTCCTATGCTGCCCTCCTAAACCTAAGTCTGGCTCATTGTATTTCTTTCTTTTTGCTCTTCTCTTTCTTTCTTTCTCTTTCTCTCTTTCTTTCTTTCTGTTTAGTTTTGACCCAGCTACATTTTTCAGGGATTTTCCTTTTAGGAAAAAATGTTTGATTATGTAAATTAAATACAACCATCTCTACCCTGTAATCAGCTGAGAGAGGAGTTGTGAGGTACAAGATCCCACGATGAAGGATGATTATGAAAGCTTTTTTCTAGAAGGAAAGACAAGGGCAGCTAATTTATATATATTTTTTTCTGGGATGATTTATCCAGGCAGCAGTAGGAGAATGGAATTAAATTATCTCTTGAGTTTCTCTTCATCCAAAGATTTAAATCCCCTTTCCACTAAAACAGACAATACAAAAAAAAGTATGCTTTTTTCTGTCGGACTTGTGACTACAGGGAAATCCACAAATCCCCCTTTAGGAACGTCTCGTGTCTTTACATGGTGTTTTCTTCGTTACTACCTTCCACACCTGGCTCTGCCACTGAATTTCTGAGGACTCACTCACAGCCGGTGTAATTAGATGGGAGAATTACACAGAGTTACATGGGGTGAAATGCTGGCCCTCTGGGGCCTCTAGGTGTAGAGAAAGTGTGAGGGTTGGGAGGTGGAACAAGTGGGATTGTGTCTGATAAAATCTCAAGTGATTTTTCTCCATCAGAAGATAAAAACGTATTGTTAAGACAGACATCCACAGTGAAGCTTGCATTGACAGAGTTGCAATTGTGACATTGCATATTTAAAAACAAACTTCCAAAAATAACTGTTGTCCCAAATGCTCTTTAACCTTGGTAAGAGGAGGACAATCTGTGAGTTGTTATTTCCCTCCGTCTCCTGTGTGCTCAAGTCGCCACTGGGCGGAGTCCTTGGTTAAGGCTGGAGAACAGGGGTCAAGGGCCAGCTGAGCACCACTTCGAACGCCGGGACCCAGGACTGCCCTGGGTACCTGGGGTGGCTCTATTTCTGTTATTAGCAGGGCTGCTGCAATACAGGCAAGTTCTAGTGCTCATGGGGTTCTCTGGGGATTCAAAGCACGTCTGCGATGAGCATGTGGTACGTCTGTCCTAACCTCAGGAATAATCAACTTGAGACACCCCCACTCCCCCCCAGCTTTTGAACTACAGGCTCAAGGCCTGTTTTATTAGCCTTCAAGAGACTTTTGCAGCTTCTGGTTGAAGCCACACCTCCCACCTTCCACACTGAGCACAGAAGTAGGTGCAGAGGGAGGCTGTGTAGGAGTGAATTCACATGAGAAGCTTAATCCCGCATGGTTCCTAGACTTCTCCAGGCCAAAGCCCATGCACACTCATTGGAGTAAGGATCTCAGGACACGGGGTGTGAGCTGTGGAGACCCCACTGTGGGGGTGGGGGTGGGGACAGCCGCGTCCCTGTAACTGCAGCCATTCCTGCTTCCTGCCTACAGCCCCCCCGCCAGGAAATGAAGTTCAGTCGTGTTACTCAGGCCTCTCTGCCAGGAAGAGACTTTGCATCACAAGTCACAAAGACAGCCCTACTGACTCTACCCTCACCTGCTCAAGTCCAGCCACGTTCAGTTATGTGCTTCCCAAAGCCATCCAGCCACTGTTTTCTGTCTTTGAGCAGGCTGCTCTCTCTGCAAGGACCCCCAGCCACCTCACACGCCCATCCCTGGCTCACTTCCTGGGGATGCCGCCAGTGACACCTCCTCCAGGGAGCCTGTGTGGATCTCCCGGCCTTGGTAGCACTGAGTGCCATGGCTTGCACAGTAAGCCCCCATGGCGGCTGGGCCAGAGCACATGGTATGCAGGAGGTGGTAAGCATGAGAGCAAAGGACTCTCGTGCTGAGTAGGTATCTGGTCTCTGACCCCTCCTCTGCTGCTTCTGACTGGGACCCAAGGCCAGTCACTAACCCTGTGGAGCCCAAGTCCTCTGCCTCTCAAGTGGGAAAAACAATAGTCACAGGTCACAGGTATTGTTGTGAAGATCAAAGGACTCCGGGACTATAAAGCGAGAGTATAAAGTGTTCAACCAAGTGCCAAGTGCATAGATGACATTCCAGATATGACAGCTTTATCTTAATAACTATTGGGCTTTTTAAACTTGCCTTCTCTTCCCGAACTCTAATTTACTCATCACGGTTTGCCCGATGATACTATTTATCATGCCTGGCACAGAGCGGGGTTTGAGCAACTACTATCTGAGGAAAGAATGAATAACCTATTGTTATTCTGTTGGACACAGACCCAACTCATAGAGGAATGACAGACATCCATAGCTAGGATCCTATCCTCCTCCTGTCATTACCTGGTAGCCTCAGAGGGAGGAATATGGAAGGTTCATCAGGACACAGGGTGTGAGCTGTGTTATGTCACCTGTGCCCTGATGTCGCCAATGTAAAAATATCACTAAAACAATCATCACCTGCTAACACCTGCTTAGCACGCTCCAGGGCAGGATGCGGCGTGAGTTTAGAAACAAAACACGTATTCTTGTTCTTGAACAACTTAAATCCTCAGAACACGGGAAGGCTGTGCATAAAGAAAAGCAAGTAAATCAAGGTGACATAAATGACCCTGGGAGTTCAAAGGAGGGACCCATGGTGGAAAAAATGGAGGAACCAAGGAGCAGAGGGAAAGAGGAGGGGAGCAGGCTGCTGTGGGGAAAAGGAGGAAAGGAGAAGGGCCTTGAGCACTGAGAACCTGGATTCCTTGTACAGGTGGAGGGTCGTGGCTGGCGGTTTGGAATGGAGGACATTTACTAGGTATGTGGGCTGTTTGCCTGGCTCTCCAGGAACCAGCCAGAGGCCAGAAGTCCAAAACCTTAAATATCCAGATCAGGGGAAGGGAAAACAGAAGAAAAAGATTTTAAGCATCTAAACTAAGACTGGTAACTCCACACAGTTGCCCCTGTCATCTGGGGTCCCTCGGTTCTTGCTCTGCTGTAAATGTGGCTGTCTGAGTCTATTGGAAGTGATGGTCTTGGTATTACGCTGGCCTGGGGCAAAGCTGAGACTCCAGAACTCAGACTTCTTAAGAGACAGCAAGACCTTCCAAAGCAAAGTTGTAAAAAAAGATAAACTACTTTTTCTTACAAAAAAGTAAAACCAATCAGAGGCAAGAGGCTGTAGGTGGTAGGCCCACTCATAACAGGACAAGAGCTCTAATAGGAAATAGCCCCAAACTTTCCCAGGACAACGCTGTAAGGTGTGGGCCAGTTGCTTATTTGTTATGCATCTACAAAAGACAGGCACAACAAACTTGGAAATTAGTTATTATGGTTCTGCAGAAAGGAAAACTGAGGCCTAGAAAGTAAACATCAAAAAATTCAAATCTAAGTTTGTCAGATCCAAGTATGATGTTGTACTAGTGTCACAAGAAGTGAAACATAGAATCAGGAGCCTGAATAAAGAAATAGTTGATTTCCTCTAAGTGTTATCTTTATAATGAAGACCCAGAAATGTATGTGGCACATGACTTAAGATGTTACCATTTACCTTTTAAAAAAGCACTTTTGGATCTTTAAAGGGGTCTGTTCTAATATCTGGAAACTTCACCGAGATGAGCATGGTCTTTTCTTTATGTATGGGGAATAAAATAATTTTGTGCAGCCTGTAATCCATCAAGTCAAGGGAGTGTAGGCTTACTAGGACCCCAAGAGCTGCTCTTCTAAGTCTTCCTACAGGCTCTTTTGTGCTTTCTAAAAATGTTTTCCAAGCTACCTATGTAGAAAGGGCCTTTTCTTCAAAGGGCCCAGCTTTGTGATGTGGGTTTTGTTCGGTTGGACCTCTGGGATAAGGGGCTGCTGTGCCTCTTTGAGAATTCACAGATAAGCTGTGTATGACGCACTGGTGACTGTTTCATAAAATACATATATTCCAAATTTTAGAAGTGGAAAAAAATGTTCAGTTTCGTATGTGTGTCTCTCAAACCCTAACAGTGGGTTGGCTGATGACTCAAGCGAAAGGCTTTGGTCTGCCAAAGCCGCGGCCTCCTGCCCTCCCCAGGGACCAAGTGGCTTCTTTCTGTTTGCTCACAGCACCAAGTCCTGACCTTCTGCCTGGAGTCCCGGAACCTGGACCTGCCACTGAGGCCTCTGGCTTCAGCCTACAGCTGCTGCCCAGGTCCCAGGATGGCCTGTGGGTGCTCAGGCCCGAGGGAGGGAGGGAAGGGTCAGAGGAGCTCACGAGGGATGGCGGCCTTGGATAGCCCTGACTCAGGGGAGCCCGAGACTTGTGAGTGAAAATTTCCAAGTAGACAGCAGGCTTTAGTGGAACAAAGTGAGCAAGTGGCGGTTAGGGGAAAGGCTTGACTGGGGTTTACTCAGCAACCACCCTGGGCTTAGGGATGTAGATTTTACAGACAGAGAGCTAAAGGTTTAAGGCCATAGGGTAGTGCTTTCATATGTGGGGTTGTCCTCGGGTTGAGGGGATTTTTTGCAATGAATCCTGCACACAGAAAAAGGAAGAGAAAAACAGAAGGGCAGATTGCCCATTCTCTACAGCTGGGATGGCTCCTTCCCCCTGGAGTTTCTTGCTCACTTCCCCTTTTTGGTAGGGAGCACCTAGTTTGAACTGTCAGCAAATGGCCACTGGAGACAGTTTCTTTTGAGAGGTGTTTGTCTTCCAGTCCTAGAGAGCCACATTCAACTGGGAGCTGAGGTCGATCCTGTGATAGTCAGGGCTTTGTGAATAGAGGTGCCTCCTTGGAGCAGGGATGAGGCAGAGGGAGGGCAGGAGGAAGAATCAGACATGACTTCCAGGACTGGAATTAGATCATGTGTTCCTTTCTCAGTGGAGTAAAGCGAGGCAGGGAGGACAGGGAAGCTCCTCACGAGTTCTTATGTCAGATTATCAGAGAAAACGTCCAAAATGCCTCAAAGAAGGAGAAGCTGAGAGACCCAGCTTTCTAAACCTAAAAATTAACAAAAATGGGGTACGGTGGAGAAAAGGTGGGGGGAGAATTGGGCACAAGGCTTAGTAGATGAAGTCTAACCCACTGGAGTCTTTCTGACAATCTGGCATCGTGAAACAGACTCCAGAAAGACATTTTCTTGATCTTCTTGGCCTTTTTAGGTCGAAGAAGACAGAAGCATGGGGTTGGCAGCAGAGAGGAAAACAGGAAAGTGCTCAGGGAGGTGGATAAGCTGGGCCTGTGCTGCTTCCTCAACTGCAGCTGCAGCCAGGGCAGGGTCTGCTGCGACAGAGGCTCTGGCCACCTTGAGTTCTCCCCATAGTGAGGCTGAGTCCTGCACAGGGAAGGGGCTGCTGCAGCCAGAAGTAAGGCAAGGCCATGCTTTTCTAACCTGTTCATGTCACCCAGCGTGTCTGAAGACTTGTTCACTAACACCTGAGGTGTTCTTTACAAAAAGCTGTGCCTTTTCCCTCTGCCATGAGACACTCACAGAAAATGGCCTCTTAGCAATTTCCTGCAAGATCTGCTGGCATCAGCAGAACAGAATTTGGCCCTCAGTGGAGAGAGGTGCTCAGCCGAATTTTTCTGAGCTCAGCCCCAAGCTCTCTGTGCATTATGCTTCAGTGTGTGCCAGCCTGCCGCCACCCAGCCAGAGGCACCAGGGCCCTGCTCGCCTTCTCAAGAAGCTCTCTCCTGACTGAAATTCTTAGTGAAGGGCTCTGAGGTCTCTGCATGCTGAGTCAGGGTCCAGGATGTGTGCACAATGGGAAAAGAGCAGAGCCAGCCTTACCCGCTGTCATCCGCTTAGTCAGGATTGGCCCTGGGACTAGAAATTCCAGCAACTGACTCTTGGTTACATGTGGCATCCATCGGGGAAATCTTGTGGGTTTCAGCAGACTACCTCTCGTTAGGAGGAAGCCATTGTGTAGGTGTAAAGAAGCCCTCTGAGGGTAATAACCACATTGATTGACTGAGCCACACAGCCAGCGGAGTGCTAGTGAGAGGAGCATCGCTGGCTGGGACCTCCACCTGCTCTGAAATGAAGGCCAGGAGTCCTGCTTGCCCCTCAGACCTGTCCCACCAGCTGGCTCTTTACTCATTTTCCAGGACCCACACTGCCTTTGGTGACAGTGTTTATTCCTTGGGTTGTGCACTGAACACTGAGCGGAGCACGCATGGCACCCTGCATGCTGACCTGGAGCAGAATCCATCCCTGCGATGCTTCTGCACAGAGAATCTTCATTTTGGGGAGAGAGGACCTGGGGATGGAGCCCTGGGCCTCCAAACTGAGCTGCATCCTCAGCCCTTTGGATATTTAATTTTGTGACATGCTTTCACTAACTTGCTAAGTTGCCCAAGATGGGGTCAGACTTTGGAATCCCTGCCTCAGCTTCCCAGAGAGGTGCCGTTACACAGACGCAGCACCGTGCCCCGTGAGACCTCTACCGTTCCAGGGAGGGAAGAATTTAAGAGAGTGCTTGTCGGGGGACACATATATATGCATTCTTGCTATCACAAGGGACCTCAGTGTTAATATGGCCTTTCTAAAGCATGCACAGGCACTTATACATCCGCTCAGCATCTCTTAAACCACAGGTCTCCAAGGTGACAGGACTGGTGTCAGGTAGGAAGATCAGCTGAGCTATCTTGGGTGACTGAACCTCTCTGTAAGGCAGCATTCTCTTTTGCAACATGGAGATCATGGTGGCCCAACTTCCTATTGTGAGACTGAAGGATTAATACTTGGAAAGCAACTACAAATTCGTTTGTTAAATGAATCTATCATCTGATCAGTCACTTTCACCTGCGCAGCACAGATACCAAATATCGATGAGTCCTAGACCTGCCCTCACACACTCGGCGTTTTGAGCTCTCTCTATCGTAAGTCAACCAGTGCCCAATTCAGAAAGGAATGGGCCGACCCTCTGCAGTGGAGGCAGTGGAAGTCCTCACTTGGAAAGTGGCTGCTATGTTACTGAGGAAGTGGGTGGGTCCCTCTGCAGCACAGCAGTGGAAATGAGAGGTTTCTACAGGGAAGGCAAACCCCAGCGTCAGGACGGAGGTGGAGTTCAGAGTCCAGCCCCCCCCCCCCGGAAATCCTCCCCATTCTCAGAGACCGGGCGCTGTTCTTCACATTTGACTCCGGAAGGCCTGGTCCTGCGTACTGTGGGGTCAGCTTCCCCCTAACTCTCTGAAGGAGAATGTGGTCTTGAGTTCTGTCTCCCCCCCCCCCCCCGGGCCGAGGCCCACTGCTGCCACTGGGCGACACAAGGGACAGCTGAGCGGGAGGTGGGCTGAGGGCGCGTGAGCCTCCCACGCGCAACATAGTTGTGCAACACAGTCATGCTTACTTGCAGTCGTGCTTCTCAATTTCGAAGTGAGGGTTGAAGTTGAGGACAATCTTCTGGTTGGGCTCGGGGGCGTAAACAATCCATTCGCAGTTCTGGTGGGAGGGGTAATCCTGGGGGTAACCAGGAGAGGTGATGTAGCCTGCGTCTTTGGAATTCAAACGACCTCCACAGGGTGGGTCTGGAAGAGAGAGCAGCAATCGGAGAACTTCAAATATGCTACAGTCTTCTCTCCCCCCTTTCTTTTTCTCTCAGTGGCTGATCAAAACTATTTTACAGACCTTTTATGGCAGTCCAGGAGACTAACCTACTTACTCATTCAGTGGAAGAGATTATTTCAGCTCATCCCTCCCCTACCCAGCTGACCACACACACACACACACACACACACGCACACGCACACGCACAATTTTCCACAAAATGGTCATACATACTTTCAATCACACGGTCTGAGATTATAAAAACAAGAAAGCTGTACACTTGACATGCCTTCCTGCCTTTTCCTGTCTCTCCTTTTTGGCCTGTCTTTCTCTCCTCCTTCAAACTTCCCTTCACTATCTTTACCTCATCAATCCCTCTTTTTATTCAGTATCTCCCAGCCCAGCCCAGGCAGCCAGCAGTCTAGGCTCCAGGAACTGACAATCGTGGTTTTGTGGTGCAGACCCACAAGCAAGCCTGGTAACAATTACATGTGCTGCAAGGAAGCACTTTCAGCATTGGGCCAGAATAGACCCTAGGGGGTGATTTCAGGATTTTTTTTTTCTCTTTTTAAGAAAGAAAAAGCAAAATCCCCAAACATTTAATTCCACATACACCACAAATTTGATTTATTATTTCATTATACCAGGAGTGGAAAAATCTGCATTGGAGAAGCCACTGGCTCCAACCTAAGACTTTTGACAAAGGTGCTTTGTGTTGAAAGGACGCCTAGGCAATTTCTCTCTGGACACTGTCCCTCCTGCCTGGTCACCACCACCAGAGTGTGCTGCTGCTTTGTCCAGCTACACTGGCTGCAGGGAAGGTGTTGGCAGGCAGGAGCTGGCTCCCCCTCCCCACGGAGCCTGGCTGGAGGTAAACAGCCCTATGTGGGCCAGAAGGGAAGGGGGCGACCTTCAAAGGCAGAAAAGGTGGGTGATGACATTTAAAAATCTCATCTATTTGAGAGCGAAGTTCTGCGATCCCTAGCAGGGGTTCTTGAGAAATGGGGGTTTTGCTTAATACCACAGTTAGAGCAGAGAGGCACAGGAGACATGGAAATATCCAGAAGCCTCTTGGAGGCCTTCCTGAGGCGTGTGCGTCTCTTAGCATCAATCACGATTTAATATTGCCATCTGCATGGAGCAGCATGGGCCCCTGAATTATGTATGACAGCTCAGCAGCCACCTCCAGGACGGGGTCTTTCTCCTGTGTTCCCTTTTTGAGGGAATGGGTCATGCATTTTTAACTCTACAGGTGCACTTTACCATTCCCTGTGTCTGTTGGCATTACTGTCTTCCAGACCTCTGCTTCAGATTTCCAGCCTGACAGGCTTTAAATGCATAAATGATGGGCACACTACACAGTGGTGCTTGGGACACAAATCCACACAAGTACCCTTTTCAGCATCGAGCCTCCAAGGGCTCAAACTGTGCTGTGCTGAGCTGCCCAGAATCTAATGGATTCAGGTCTGCTTCTTACTGGGTGGAAAACAAAAGCAAGCCACTTCCTCAGGCTAGCGGATGCCCCATCGTCCTCTACCTAATGATCCTGTACCCTCCCCAATCCAGGAGGACAATGGTGCATCCCTGCCACCCAGGGACAGCCAGTGCCCACAGGCCTTCCTAGTGCCCACAACACCCACCTACCCTGGGCACCCAACATCTTCCAGCTGGTCACACTGTGGACATTGGCCCCATCTGAAATAGGGTTGGGATTCGCCTTCTGGAAAGCCAGAAATGTGAGCACTTAGATCATCAGCTGCTTTTCCCAAACCAGCAGCAGAAGGAATTTTCTACTGGGTCCCGGTCCTCTGCCCGCTATTTTTTCAGAAAACGGCATGCCTGCCACAGACCCACCCGACTACACTCAAGGAAATCTGAACTGAGCTCCTGTTCAGTAACTCTTATGGTTTCTACATCTCCCACACCCTCTCCCTCTTTTCCCAACCCGTTCCCTGCTTCTCTCCAATTACTCTTGAAAGAAGAACTTCTCCCTCTCAATTCCCTGAAGCCCAAGCTTGAGCTTTCAGTAATTAGACCAGGCATACCGATCAGTAGCGAAGATAGGAAACTTCCTCAGAGCAAAGAATCATTTGTCATTCACACTAGGGGCACTCATTACCCTACTCCCAAAATAAATTTTTTTTATTGTGAAATAGGTACATTGTATATACATATCATGATGACACTCAACGTTGACAATTTGTACCAGACATGATTTGATTCTCATTTTTCCCATAAAAATAAAATTTTAAAAAATGTATAGTATATTCATGTCGTACATGACACTTTCTGTTGTTAAAAAATTTACTTAGCCAAAAGAAAAAAGGAGAACCCTTTTTCTTTTGTTCTTCTTTTTTCTTAATCTGAGGAAAATCAAAGTTTTTATTAAAGTATCTGCAAACTTATTAAAACATCTGCTTTGGTTGTGTGCAGTAGGTAACTTTAAATACCCAAACATTTACAAACTCACATTCTTATTTGGATTGGATTCACACTCAGAAACACACACAAGGATAGATGTTGAACATACATCAATTACATATACATATCAGTAATTCACACTTTAGTCCTGTACACAGATTCACACCCTCTCACAAAATATTACACATCATTTGCACAGATAAATATCCTCCAAGATAAATATTAGAATTTTTATCTTTATTTTTCTTGGGGAGAATAGAATAATTGAAAGGCATTAGTAAAAACTGTAAAGAAAACATATTCAGTCTTTCCACATTTCCTCTTTGATAAGTGATCTTTCATTTTTAGAGTCTTTCATTTCTTCATACAAACATGCTCCAATAGAAACTAGCTAAAAATTTTTGTCAACGGCTGTATCATCCTATGTTTGGTTGGCCTGTATTGCGTTTCAATACAAATTTCATAAACATTTTCTGTCCTGTTTCAGAGGAGTCTAGCCACATCGAAAGAGAGTTGAACTCAAAGGCTAACCCCTTAAGGCCAATCTTCTCATAGAGAGGAAATTGACCCTGTTAAGTGGAGCTACTGAGCCTGTTTGGTGAGTTGACAAAGGACTTCATTCCCAACTATTTTGTGAATACCTTTCACCTGGGGCAAATTCGGTTCCCAAAGAAAAGCAGCAAAACCCAGGCCTAGAAGGTTCATATCCCTTTCCTCCTCCAGCTGAGAGAAAAGCTCTAGGGAAGAGCAAGAGCAAACCATGTCAAAGGACCAAGAGTGCAAGAGCCTCTGGACACCCCTAGGTGTAGTTCTGGGGCAATAGAACACTGCTTTCTATAGTCATGAGGTTTTGATTTCTCCAGAATGACTACTTAGGTGTTTTTATTTGAACTAAAATATCAAATTACTTAAAAATCTTCAAGCCCCCCCCCATCTTTCCTTGCTTTTTGGCTATCTAAGCATTAACAGATGCTGCCCAGGTAGTTTGGCCCTGGTGAGGGAAAGGGACTGTGTAGCTCTTCACTTAGGAAGCCAACCACCAAGAGAGCCCTCTTTAAAGTACATCACTGGTTCCTTGGTAATATTTGATTTTTAAGAATTATTAAGCAGTAAAAGAAAAGCTCTTAAGTATCTGGCCTTCTAGAAAAATTTAATTGGAATTGTTTTAGAGGAACACCCTCTGGCCTGAAATTGATAATATTTGCTAAACTGAAGCCTGACTAGTGAGGACTTCTAACTAACAGATTTTCATTGGTTGCTTTGAAACATCCAGAGAGCTGTGTGACAAAAGGTAAAGAACAGTTGAATTCTTTGGAAAGGCTGAACTAAGTGGCCAGTCAGGGAGCCCAGAGAAGGGAGCCCTGCCAGGCAAAGGTGGGAGGGAGGACGGGACGGAGCAGGGCTGGGCTCCTGGTTCTTAGCTTAGACTTTCGGGGTCTGGGCTTTGATTTCTGCTAGTGTGTGACTGCATTACGTGAGTAGTTGTCAATTATCCTCTTTGTTTAGATATTGAACTTTCCTCCCTCCTGATCAAAACTTTTTCTACAACTCCATTGCACAAGGCAGCTGACAGCAAAGTGCCCCCTGGACGTCAACAGGGAGAAAGCCAGGAGCCGGTCAGAACCCAGGAATCCTGTCTCATCTCCAGCATCTTCTCCACCAGTGCTCAGGGACTCCTGGGAGCTGATTTGAAGCCCATTGAGCGAGAACTCAGTTCTCTCATTTCTTTACAATGTCACGAGGAAGAGAGCTTGTGGAAAGATTAGGAGACATCTATTTCATATGTGGGGTAATGATTTCAGTTAAATGTGGTCGGTCTGCGTGGACATGGCATCCTCCTCCTGTCACACCCTTAGGGGTCAAAAGTAGGCTAAAGCTGTATCAGTCGCTCTCATCATGTAGGCATTGTACCACTTTATATCATCACAAGAAGGGAGAATTCAGCAGTAAGAAGTTTTCGGAAGGAGACCTTATTCACGTAACTCGAGGGGATGTTACCAGCCACTTAGGTTCATGAGTCCAGTGGGACTGTACACCTGGGGCCATTTGGTAGAGAAAAGCAGTCTGATTTCTTCTGAAGATATTGCATTTCATTTACAACTCATTCTTTACCCACAGCATAATCCCATTCTGTCCTATTTTCCTTTCATTATTAGTAGCAAGGCAAAAAAAGGAATTCTTCTCCTTACTTAAAAAGAGAGGAACGCTGGGGTCGTGTACATGTACCAACTACCCACAGCGAATGTATTCGTGATGTACAATAACAAACGTATGAATAAAATAAAATTAAATTTAGACAATAAAAGAGAGACACTGTTCGTCACACCACATGACTCAGTCCCCTAAGGGAGCTGACTGGAAGTGGCGATGGGCAAGAGTCAAGAAGTTTTGGGGAAGGGATGTAGCTTAGTGTCACTTCACCTGCCTGGCAAGTGCAAGGTCATGAATTTGATCTCCAGTACCAAAAGAAAAAAAAAAAAGAGAGAAAGAAGAGGAGGAGGAATAAAAGGAGGATGAAGAAGAATTCTGAACCCCTATTTATAAAATGAGAGGAATGATCCCAAAGGCCAGTGGAACTCAAAGTCTACATAATAAGGTGGGGAAAAGCTCCAGTATCCCATATGGAGATCCAAAACCTCAAGTTTCTCTTCCCTCCTAGACAGCAAGACATTTATCCTGGGTGTTATCTATTATCGTATTTGATTTAGTTGGTGAGCCTGAAACCTAAACTCTAAGATCATCAGATAAATGTCTGTCTTGCATTATAAAAGTTGAAATGTCCCTTTTAATCACATTAGCTCTACTGACGTGAGTTTCTTTTCTTAACTGAGCCTGTTTCTTTCTTAACTGGGCTTCACATTTATAAATATTATGGATACAGAGCAATGCGTATAAGCATGTCAACAGTAGGGATACAGGAAAAGAAAGGCCCAGAGGAATTTGTCCCAATCCCTCCTTCGGACCACCTAAGTCCCTTGCTCAGGGTTGTAACCAAACTTTGCTCACCA
>PVIR01034676.1:0-17038 GCA_004026965.1 Petromus typicus | reverse complement strand
TGACTAATGATGTTGAGCATTTCTTCATATGCTTCTTAGCTGCTCTTACTTCTTCCTCTGAAAAATATCTGTTCATTTCAGATGCCCATTTTTGAATGGGGTCGTTAAATTTGGGTGGGCTGATTTTTTTGAGCTCTTTATATATTCTAGATAATAGCCCTTTATCTGAGGAACAGCTGGTAAAGATTTTTTTCCCACAAATGGACATACCTTAAGGATATTCTCATAAGTGAAATAAATAGGGCACAGAAAGGTACATATCACATCTTTTCTCTGGTATGAGAAAATAAAGATGTAAATGAGTCCTAGAATTGTATGTTATATATTGTGAAATAGAAAATGCTCAATGTAAAATAGAAAGAAGGCGAGGAAATGATGAGATTGTAACAAGAAAGTAAGGAAACACATTTTATGTATATGGGGGGTGGTAGGGTGGGTAGGGCTATGGGAAAAAATGAGAATTAAGTTGTGTCTTATACTGGTACAAATCCCCATTATGGAGTGCAATCATGATGCGTATATGTAATGTACCAATAAAGATACAATTAAAAAAAAAGAATTTGTGTTGACTTAGGTGGAGGTGGTAGCAATAGAATAAGAAACACTTGGATTTCAAATATATTCTCTAAATTAAGCTCGCAGGGTTTTTTTTGCAAATCAGTTATGGACCAAGAAAAAGAAATGAGTAGGGATGTCTTCACATTTGTGCTATGAGCATCTGGGAAGATGTTTAACAACACTAAAGAGAAAGAAGACTGTGCTTGGAACAAGTCTGAAGAGAAATTTAGTTTTTCCTGTCTAGCATTTCTGTAAGATGCAAGCTTCACAAGAGCAGGGGCCATTTTCATCACTTTTATCACAATATAAATAAATAAAGCAATGTATGATTAAACAAACACAAGCACCATGTTTCTTTTTGAAACTGAACTTCAAACTTTTTTGGTACTGGGTGTACGAAGCTAATACCTTAGTTGAATACTCTCCCAGTACTTTGGTGTTACAACACAATGGAATAATGGAACGTATGAAATATAGCCAGATGGAGAGTTTTACTTACCTGAGTGTAGGTATTTTGTTTGTCAGGACTCCATTACATAGCATGATAGATTAGTTTGTTGTCCATATAGTTGATCTCAATTACATGTCATCAATGACTGTGTATGAAAAGCTTCTACCTAAATCAGTCTTTCTGTTGTAGACAACCCCTACCCTAAATCATATCATTTGACTATACAGCAAACAAAGATTCTCATTTGAAGAATAACTTTCTGAGGGTTCACAGATTACCTCTCTGAAGCCAACAACAAAGACAAGACTTTGGTCAAGGCCAAATTCCTTATACCCTGTGATAACTTTGGTTGATATTTCTTGTTCTCCCAAGCAAGGGAGACTAATTCCACAAGAATATTAGAGAAAGAGAAAGAGATTTTGTTATCATTGTCATGGGTAATAAGTTGCCTTATATATATTTTATAGAAAAAAATCAACTGAATTTCTCTGTAACTCTGTATCTCAGTAAAAAGACCTATGGTGATATTCCCTGTGTTGCTTTACTTTATAGATTCTTTGGCCAGTCCGGTAGATCCATTTCCTTGGTGGACACTTCTGTGCCTGCAGTAGTTCAAGATATCAGGAGATAAAGGATGTCACTGGGCAGTCTTTTGAGGTGTGGGTGTGACTAGACCACAATTTAAACATGGAGTAATATGTAGATGGTTCTGGCTACAACTGAGACTTTGATTACGGAGAGGAGCTTGAATGGGGCTGCACAGAACTTGAAACAATGGCAGTTGTAGAATGGGTTCAGATCGAGTACATCTTGACAACAGTTAGTCAACAGTGGTCAGAGGCAGAGAGATCATAGAGAAAGAATCTGATGTTGAATTGTGGCAAGCTGTGGTGGCTTCTCCACTGGAAAGAGAAGTGTTGTGATTACAGTTCTCTGTGAGTTTGTTTAAATAGCTGTTAAAAGTGTACCTTCTGGTATCAGCCTATTTGGATTCAAATCACCGCCTGTCTATTGAAAATCATATGGTCTGGGAAAGTTGGTTAATTTCTCTGTATGTTAGTTCCCTTATTTATTAATTGCAGATAATATTAATTTTCTGTATCATTATTTCTGTTTCTATTTTTATTGCTATATTCCTATTTCAATTTTTAAAAGTTAATTTTATCAGTACAATTTAAATATGCATAATAGTCACCTACATCATAGAGAATTTGTACTGTACATAGTGTATCTTGATTCCTCTTTTTCTCCCAATCCTCTGCCCTTCCTTCAATCCCTCCTCTTCCTTATTTACCAAGCTTTGTTTCCATTATATGCTTTTCTTATTTTCTTTCCCTTTCCTTCTTTTCTCCTTCCTCCTCCCAAATTCTCCTTTAGTTTGGAACAATTTCTTTTTATTTCAGATTATGTATCATACATTTTGGTCCTTTTTTACCTTTTTAGTTTCTCATACTAGAGAAAAATGCAATATTTACACATGTGTCTGATTTATTTCACTTGGTTAAAGTCACTAGCGAATTCAGTTAACTCTAAATGGCTCAAATTTATCTTTTATGGATGAGTAGTAGTTGGTTTTATGTAAGAAAAGCCCACATCATTTTTTTTCAATCCATTGGATGATGAGCGTTTGGATTGTAAACTGTATCACTTGGGGCCAGGGACTTAGCTCAGTGGTTCTAGTCCCTGCCTTGAAAGCTCAAGGGCCTAGGTTCCATCCCCAGTAACCACATACAACAGTGCCTGGTTTGGAGACTCACGCCTACCAGCAATCATTACCATATTCCACAACGCCAGGCCTGGTGGCTCATGCTCGTAATCCTAGTACTCAGGAGGCAGAGACAGGAGGATTGCTTATTTGGAGGCTGAGTGCAGGACCAGCCTGAACTACAAAGTGAGACCCTGTCTAAAAAGTTAAAAAAAAAACCCAAAAAATTGTGTCACTAGAAACATGTGTGTGCATTTATCATTATGATATGAGCTTTTTAATTCTTTCAGAAAGATACCCAGGAAGGGAATAGCTGGGTCAAATGGAACCTATTAAAATTTTTTTTTGATACCAGGAATTTAACTAGAGGCCTAGTATTTACCAGGCAGGGACCTACACTGGTATGCTGTATCCTAGGCACTTAATCCTAGATTTCTGAGGAATCTCCACAGTGATTTCCACAGTGGTTGCACCAGTTTACATTCCCACTAACAGTGGAGAAGTGTTCCTTTATCTCCATAGCTCTGCCAACATTTGTTATTGGTTGGTTTCTTGATATTAGCCATTCTTTCTGGGATGAGATTGAATCTCAACATTTTAATTTGCATCTATCAGAAGACCAATGATGTAGAATATTTTTCATATATTTGTTGCCATTTGTACTTCTTAATATGAGAAATGTCTGTTCATTTCAGATGCCTATTTTTGGACTGAGTCTTTAAATTTGGAGGGGTCTAATTTTTTCAATTTTTTTATGGTTCTAGATATTAGTTTTCTGAGGGACTACTGGCGAAAATGTTTTCACACTCTATGGGTCATCTCTTCATTCTGTTTTCTTTTATAGTGCAAAATCTTTTGAATAAGGTGAGATGCCAGTTGTTTAGTCTTTGTACTGTTTCCCGTGCATTCTGGGTTTTGCTCATGAAGGCTTTGCCTACCTCTGTGTCCTTAAGAGCTCTACCTTTTCTCTTTTCCAACAGATTTAGTGTTTTGTTTTCATATTTAGATCTTTGTTCCACTTTAACTTAAGTGCATCATAAGAACCAAGGGCCTAGTTTTAGATTACAACATACAGAAAATCGATTTTGTTCAGCATCATTTGTTAAAGAAGGTATCTTTCTTCCAGTGATCATATTTGGCCCCTTTATCAAAGATAAGCTGGTTGAGTGTATTTGGGGTTGTTTCTGAATCTTCTAGTCTGTTCCTTTGATCCTCAGGTCTGTGTGTGTGTGTGTGTGTGTGTTTGTGTGTGTGCCAGTACCATGCTGTGTTTATCACAGTTGCTGTGTTTATCACAGTATAATTTCAAGTCAGGTATTGTAATGCCGTCTGAATAGTTATGTTGCCCAGAATTGTTTTTGGTATTCTAGGTTTCTTCTAGTTCCAAATGAACTTTAGGAATGTTTTCTCTAGTTCTGTGAGGTATGCTATTGGTGTTTTGATTTGGATTGAATTAAATCTGTATAAAAACTTTGGGAATATAGTTATTTTCACTATGTTTGTTCTTCCTACTCAAGAATAAGGGATATCATTCCATTTTCTATCCTCTTTAACTTCTTTTTTCATAGTACTATAATTTTCAATGTAGAAATCTTTATTTTCTTTGTTAGATTGATTTCTTAGTATTTCATTTTTTTTGGTGCTATTGTGAAAGGTGTTATTTCCCTTTTTTCTCAGTGAAATTGTTATTTGTGCACAAGAATGCTACAGGTTTTTAAGTGACTTTGTATCTAGCTATACTACTGGATATGATTATTAAATCTAGAAACTGTTGGTGTTTTGGCATTCTTAATGAAAGAAATCATATCACATACAAATAGTGATAATTTAACTTCTTCTTTTCCTATCTTTAATATTCTTTTTATTTTATCCCATTTAATTGGTCTGGATAATATTTCCAGAATTACATTGAATAGCAGTGGAGATAGTAGAATCTTTGTTTTGTTTCTGATTTTAAAATGAAAGTTTTCAGTTATTGACCATTTAGAATTATGCTTGTTGTTGGTTGGTCTAGATGGTTTGTATCAGATTGAAGTAAAAATGGTCTATTCCAATTTTCTGTAGGTTTTTTTTTTTATCATGACTAGGTACTGGATTTTGTCAAATGACTTTCTGTTTCTATTGAGATGATGTGGTTTTTGTCTTTGGCTTTGTTGATATTACATTGTATTATATTTATGGATTTACATGTGTTGGTCCATCTCTGTATATCTGGGATAGATCCCACTTGGTCATGGTGTATAATCTCATTGGTGATTTGCTTCATTCTGTTTGTCAGTATCTTACTGTTTTTGCATCTATGTTCACTAGGAAGATTGGCCTATAGTTTCCAGGCCTTTTGTTGAATTCTTTTTTGGTTTTGGTATCAGAGTAATACTTGCTTCCAGGAGTGGTTTTCATCCTTGTGCAAGGGCCATGCTAATCTCTGTATTGTTCCAATTTTAGTGTATGTGCTGCCGAAGCGAGCACCAGGAGTGGTTTTCATAATATTGCTTCCTTTTCTATTTCCTTAAAGAGATTTGAAGTGAACTAGCATTAGATCTTCTCTAAATTTCTTCTAGAATTCAGTAGTGAAGCCATCAGGACTTGGGATTTCTATTTTCATGATTCAGGTTTGGTAATTCATATCTAGGAACCTGCTCATTTCTTCTGTATTTCCATTTTATTAGAGGAGGTATTGATAATCTGAATGTAGATATTGATAATCTGAATTTTTAAAGGATCATTTGTGATGTTATCTTTTTCATAACCTAAATACATGTATTTTATTTAATCTTTCAAAAACCAACTCTTTGATTCACTGATTCTTTATTTTGTTTTCTTAGTTGCAATTCCATTAATTTCTGTTCTGATTTTTATAATTTCCTTCCTTGTGCAAGGTTTGAATTTGACTTGCTCTTATTTTTCTGAACTTTGAAGTTTGAGAGGGGGTTGTTCGTTTGAGCTCATTCTGTTTTCTTGATGTGAGAGTTCACTGCTGTAAATGTCACTCTTAGAATTGCTTTCATTACATCTCATAAGTTGTGGGATGTTTTGTTGATATTATGATTTAATTGTAGATACTGTTTAATTAATTTTATCTGTGGCCTATTTGTTGTTTAGAAGGGTAATATTTAATTTTAATATGTTTATGCAGTTTTTATGGTTTCTTTTGCTATTGACTTCCATTTGCAAACCTTACGGTCAGATAATATATATGGAGTAATTTCAATTCCTTTGCATTAATTTAAGCATGTTCTAAGGACTAATATATAATTAAGT
Organism: Petromus typicus; assembly: GCA_004026965.1. Classification (NCBI taxonomy): domain Eukaryota; kingdom Metazoa; phylum Chordata; class Mammalia; order Rodentia; family Petromuridae; genus Petromus; species Petromus typicus. The sequence continues at coordinate 11,063 of PVIR01034676.1, read as the reverse complement.
TTGGAGAAGTCCCATGGGCAGCTGAGAAGAATATATTCTGGTGTTTTGGGGTGAATCACTCTGTAGACACCTACTAAGTCCATTTGTCCACAATTTTGCTTCAATTATGATATTTCTTGACTTCTCTGTCCAGATGATCTATCTGTGACAGTGGAGTATTATGGTCCCTTGTTACAATTGTGTGAGTGCTTATTAGATTTCTCATGTCTGTTAATATTTGTTTTATATAGTTGAATGCACCAATATTGTACATGTATATTTATAATTGTTATTTCTCCATCTTGTAGTTTTCTCTTAATTACATAGTGACATTCTTTGTCTCTTTTGATCATCTCGGCTTGCAGTTCACATCATCTGAAAATAGGATACCTACCCCTGCCTTCTTCAGGGTTCCTATTGCATAGACATTGTTTTCCATCCTCTGACTTTCGGTCTATGAATTTCTTTTTCAGTTAAATGTGTTTCTTTTATGCAGTATATGGTTTGATTTTCTTTCTTGATCCATTCTGCCAGTCTGTTTCTTTTGATTAGTGAATTGAGACCATTGACACTGATAATTGTAACTGATATGTATTAGCTTATCTTTGTCAGATTATGTTTCTGTTGTTAATTCCTTGTCTTTCCTCTCTGTTTAATTGCTTGCCCTGCCTACTGGCTTCTTTTTGGTGTTCTTGGAATTGTGATTTTCATTACCCCTTTCAAAAATGCCTTGTAGAACTCTTTGTAGCACTGTTTTTTTGGTTGTGAATTTCTTCAGCTGTTCTTTGTCATGGAAATATCTCATTTCTCCAATGATTTTGAAAGATAGTCTTGTGGGATATATTAATCTGGGTTGGAGGTTATTTTGTTTTAAGGCTTGAAAAACTTTATTCTAACATCTCTTTGTCTTAAGGGTTTGTGTGAGAAGTCTGCTGTGATTCTGACAGGCTTGCCTGTATAGATGATTTGTTTCTTTTCTATAACAGATTTTAATATTTTTTTGGTGCCTAATTTCTGTGATCTTGATTATTTTCTACTTTGGTGTAGATTTATTTCCTAAGTATTTAAATTTCTATGTACCTCACTTACTTATATGTGAGGCATACAAATTTTCATTTTGGGGAAGTTTTCTACCATTATATCTGTGAACAGGCTTTCTATGGCAACTTCACTATATTTTGCTCTTTCATGACTCCCATCAATCTTACATTGTTGTTCTTTGCATCACCTTGCTGTTGTTGGATTGAGTTTTCATAGCTCTTTCCTATTTTTAAGAAATCTTTCTTTCATGGTTGGTAACTGCACTCATATCTCTTGGATCTGACATTCTGTCCTCTTGTTGCTTTAAACAGTTTTATATACTTTCAATGGAGTTTTTAATTTCCTGGATAACTGCTTGAATCTGTTTCATGAATTTAATCTCTTTCCTATGTTGAATATTCATGGTTTCCACCATTTTCCTAAGTACTTCTTTCTAAAAAAAAATTGTATATACTCTGGATTTGTTGAAGATATCTTTCATTTTTATTTTATTTCTTTTTTTTTTACTTGAAGAATTATTTCATCTGTTACCTCTTCTGTTTATTCACTTCTACTTCTGTCACTCCAGACAGTTCAGACAGGTGGCTTCCAATTTCATCTATCTCACTGTCCCCTGGAATTGACTTGTGTAGACTGTACATTGGGGTTCCATTTTGCTTCTCTAATTTGTCATTTTCTTTTTTATTATTTTATTTTATTTTGTTTTCTGAGTTGTTTGTAGATTTCTTATGGTAGATAGCTTTATCACTAGTGTCAATGCTTCTCTAGAAAATGCCTGTTCCTCAGAAATGTTCTACGTGTAAATGGTTCTTGGTCTCTATATCTATCCCAAGATCTTATCTTCCCAATGTATTGACGATGAAACATTACTATGTATTTAGCTCAGCACCCCCTCCTTTGGAACTGACAATCAGTGTTGTCATGCAAGGGAGAAAAACTGATTATAACAGGTATGATGTCCTGGTGAAAGTACTACTATTAGCAATATCAGTGGCATCTAACACAGTATAGCAACTGAAAACCTGTGCTCTTATGATGTGTATATGTAATGTACCAATAAATATTTCAATAAAAAAACCTGTGCTCCTTACTACTGTGGTACCTTTGACCATATAAGCCAGTTCTACTGTTATACAACAAAATCCAACAAAAACGAGGAACTTTATGCGATGAGTTTCCCTTTAGCCAAGTGAGTTTATCTTGTGGGAGAAAACTTTAGGGAGATGGAATAAAACAAAGAGGATAGAACTATAGTAGAAGCAAGGCAAGAGTGTACAGGATGGACACTCAAGCTTTGGGAAACTGGAGAAGAGGGCAGGAGAAAAAGCCTGAAGGATGAGGCAAAGGTATATTGAAGCAAACCAGAAAGACAAGAGACACTGTTCACTCACATGAAAATATAAGATCCTGAGAGAGAGTTGAGGAAAGAAAATTTATAGAACAGAACAAGAATAAATGTGTGAACCTAAACAATCAAAATAGAAAAGAAAAAAACCAAAACATAGTCAGACCAAAAAAAAGCAAACAAGAAAAAAGAAAAAAACAGTAAAAATACTATAATTTCTCTGTGTTTGTGTTGGAGACAGAGACCGTAAATGCACTCTGCATCCCAGCCATGTCTACAGTAAGATCAGTGCTAGACACAGGCCTGTTCCTGGCTTCTCACGGTGAGAGCCAGAGCCCTTCCATTTGCAGTAGTTTTCCACATGTCCTGGTCTCATCTCCTCACCCTGACCTGCTTCACCCTGTTCCCTCAGCATCTGTGGCTCCTCTGCTAGAGCCAGCCAGAGGTGTTCCCAGGTCTGTGTGCAATTGGATCCTTCAAAACCTTGCTTGTGTTCATCTTTTGCACAATTTTGATTACTCTCACACTCTGGCTGTGGTTCGGTAGGGGATGGGCACCTTTGTCCTGCCACTGGCTCACGTTGTTTGCTTTTATGTTCAAGGTCACAGTTGAGGAGAGTTGTGTTCTTTTCCCATGACTGGCCAAGCCTGCTTTCACACTCTTGTCTCTGGTTGCAGAGCGGAGGAGACACCTATAGTTCTTTGTAGTCTAGGCCAGTCTAGGCCGTGGGTGGTCCTTGGAGTGGAATTTGGCTGGTCTTGGTCCTTCTTTTTCATCATAGAGTCCCTCAGTTTTCTGACCAACTGCTAGCTAGTTAGCAAGAATAGACAACTCTTCCTTTCTTTTTCTATAGGCAGCAAAGAAACCCTGGAACTGTTCTGCTGTATGTGTTCAAGCCCAAACCTCTCCAAACACAAAGGTGGCTTCATCTGAAAACTGTTGGTCTGCTGGAGCCTTTGTGCCCTCCTTACTAACTGCTGTCCCAGAGGGGCTCTGACTGTACAAGACTCTCTTGGCCTATGTCCGGTCTCTGTTTCTCAGTGAGCAGCCACATGTTTGCTGTCTCCCTTCTGTGTGTGTGTATTTTTTTGTGAGTATGGTGTGTGTTCACAGTTGATTTTCCAAATTGTGTGTCCTCTGATTTACACCTATAATCTGTTTCTTGTGGCAATGGATTCAATTTTCTTCTCTTTCAGTCCCCGGTGGTCCTTGAGTGTCCCTCTCCCATTTTTGGTCTCTGGTATGTTATTTCCAGACGTGGGGCCCTTTGTCTTGGAGAAGCTGTGCTGCCGGCAGTCGCTGTTCCACTGCTCCCCCCCCCAACTCTTATTTGAGTTTAATTATGTGTTGGTTTTCTAGCTTTGTGAGATGGAAGTTGTAGATTATGATTTTTGGCTTATATTCTAATACCTTTATTTAAAGCTATATCTGTACAATAAGAAATTTAAATCCCACAGTTTTGGCATGAAACATCTTTGTGAAGGTTCAGTTTAGTGTATTTTAAAATTTCCATTGTGATTCCTTATTTGTGGATTATTTAGAAGTATTTTATGTCTAATTTGCTTTCTGTAATTTATTGTGATCAGAGGAAGACTTTGCATAACTTTACATTTCAGAAATATGAGTTACAGATTGACATTTGGATTATTTTGTAACTATTCCATAGGCATTGTAAAGAAATATGTATTTTGCAGCCACAGGACATAGTCTTATAATGATCAGTTAGGTCAAGTCAACCTATAGGTTATTCAAGTCTTCAAGACCTTTACTGATTGCTTTCTTCTTTGAGTAACTGATCAAGTTGTTTTCCAACTGTGAGTAAAGATTTGTCTGGTTCTCTTTTAAGTTCTTCTAGAAAGTCAAAGTTTTCTAGAGAAATTTAGAGACAATTTTGCTGTATGTCTTTTGTTGCTGTGTTATTAGATATAAATTTCAGATTGATAGGTCTTCCTATTGAAAAAATTTTCTTTTTCTGTAAAAGTATTGCAGCCTTGAAGTCTGTTGTGTCTGATAATAATATCACCATAGTAGTTTTTGTTTGCTTTGTATCTGCTTGGTAAATATTTTTGTATTATTTCAGATAATCTGTTTTCTTATATTTAATGCTTTTCTTTCTACCCTGTTATTTTTTTTTCAATTCAGTCTGAAAAAGTCTTTTATTTTATTTTTGGTTTTTAAAAGTTTCATTTTTTTTGAGACATGTTCGTTCTATGTAGCTCAGGTTGGCTGTGAACTTGTGATGATCCTCCTGCTTCAGCCTCTCTCTTGAGAAATTGGCATTACAGGAGTGTGCACCATACCCAGATCTTATATTTGTCTTTTAATTGGAGTGTTAAGTCTACTATAATAAGGCATCTTTGTACCATTCTGCTGCTTTCTTTTTAACCTCATCTTTGCTTTACTATTCTTTTTTTCCTGTCTTCATCTAAATCAAATATTTTGACCCTTTCTTCTTCTCTGTTAGCTTTTGAATTATGCATTTAATAAAAGTTGTTACTTTGTAAGTCTGTAAACATATTTGTCATGGAAGGAACCATCTAGTAAATATTTTTGGTATGGTCCATGTGGAAACTACTTCATCCTTGGATTTGCAATGTGAAAGCAGCGGTAGATAGTAATTGTCTGTGTGCCAATAAAATTTATGTATAAAAACAGAACACCACCCAGTTTCTGTCCACTGGCTGTGATTTGCAGCTTCTATATTAGAAATTGAAGTACGCTTGATAGTGCTCTAGCTTTTTAGTACATTTACCACTTCCTCCCCAAAGTGTAAGAACCTCATAACAGGTTAAATACAGTTGCCCTTTTCATCCTTGGACTACTATTAATGTGTATGTTACTTCTCTCAGTTTAAAAATATTGCATGAGATTAGTAGATTCCATAATGTTAGGTGAAGTAAATCAGAGACACAAGCTTAAGTATCATATGATTTCTCTCATATGAGAAACTTAAAGTATTAATAAAGAGCAAAATTAAAGATAGACAATAGGAAGTAGGGAGATATTTCTCAAAGGGAAAAGGTAATGAATAGATGGAAAGAATGATGGGGAGCAAAAGGTGATGCATAATCTTTTCTCTGGTATGAGAAAATGAAGATGTAAATGAGTCCTAGCATTGTATGTTATATATTGTGAAATAGAAAATGCTCAATGTAAAATAAGGTGAAAGGGGACAATGTTGAGATTGTAACAAAAAATTAAGGAAACACATTTTATGTATATGGGGGGGTGGTAGGGTGGGTAGGGCTATGGGAAAAAATGAGAATTAAGTTGTGTCTTATACTGGTACAAATCCCCATTATGGAGTGCAATCATGATGTGTGTATTTAATGTACCAATAAAGATTTTTAAAAAAGGGGATGCATAAAAGAACTAAGGTTACATATATCAATTCTGCATGAAGAATGTAAACATTATATATTACAAACGTGTAGAAAAAGTAAAGGAGATCAAATAAATGGATAGAGGGAGGGGAAAAAAGAGATAAAAAGGGAATTTAGATGTATTTTGTGTAGCAGTTCCTTTCAAGGAACATTCATGTTCCAACCTATATTCATGTTTTAATGTAAACATGTGCTATAAACATGTACTAATGAAAATTACTAATAGTGGTCATTTAAGGGAAATACATACTTTCCTAAATATTTGTCTTTTCTAACATTTTCTGCCTTATTGTACTTCTGTGTAGGTTCATTTTAGTTCAGTTTGAAGAATTTCTTTGTATATTTATTACAGTGAGAGCCAGCGAAGCATGGCATCTCTTTCTTTTTGTATGTGTCTGGAGGTGTCTTTATTTTATGTCACTTTTGAAGCATATTTTCACTAGAAACAGAGTCGTAGGTTGGCAGAATTCCACTGCTCCCAGCACCTTAAAGGTATCATTTATTCTCTCTCTCTCTCTCTTTTTCTTCTAGTTTCTGTTGAGGAGTCAACTGTAAGATTTTATTGTTTGAGTAGACTGCATCTTTTCTCTTTTAAATTTGTCTTTGTTTATCTGTAATTATATTATGATGTATCTAAGTGTTGCTTCCTTTGTACTTATCTTTGGATTTCTGACACATTTAGAAATTGTTGGTTAGATTTAGTCATGTCCTTAACAAATATTACCTGGGTCCTATTTTATTTCTTAGCTCCTGGGATCCTGAGATAATCTGCACTCTCTCTCTCTCTCTCATCATTTGACTGTGTCCTGTTTGTCTCTTATTCCATTTTATTTTTCCCACTTTTTTTTAGTCAGTGAATCAATTTGGATATTTTCTGTTGACCCAAATTCATGAATCATGTTCTGCATTTTGTCAAATTCCATTAACATGTCTAATACATTTCAAGTTTTATATATTGCATTTTTCACAGACTTTATAGTTGATCCTATTTTCATAGATACCAGATATATCTTGATATTATAGACCTTTTCATTCATTTTGTCCACCTTTTCTGTTTTTATATTGAGATATTTATAATATTTACTTCAAAGCCTTCTAACTGATGGGTCTTCTGTGGGCCCTCTTGAGTATCCATCATCTGCCCTTTTTCTCCCATGTCTCTTCATTTTTTTTTTTTTTGTATGTGCAGGAAAGTGGCAGGTTTTCTTTCTCCCCAAGAAAGAGTACACAACAAATAAATTTAGTCCAGTCAGGTGTTAGGGCTGTCTTGCAGCTTTACTTATGTGCACTCTCTTTTTTGGGGGGAGAGGGCTTCTAAACATTTTAAGGATGAGCTTTTTTGAATATTTATTGTAGGTTCTTGTCTCATACTTAGTCTCTTAGCACCAGAAGTCCCTGGGGATTTACTTTGGTTTTTTTATTGTAGTTGTCAGGACTTAGTACATCTCTCACAGGGAAAGGAAGGACATACTGCTGCTGATCTTTTAGATTCTGACTCACCATGCCAGCCCATGTAGCGTCATCAAAAACCTCGTTTGTTTTTTTTCCTATGGCAGGCTCAATTTCCAGTAAATACTTAATTTCAACAAATGATCTTAAGACACACACGTACACACACACAATCCCTGCACTCCAACACCAGTAATATCAGTTCACCAAAGTAAGACTTCTGTCATATTAAAGTGTCTTCTTTACTTCTGTATGCATTTACTATCTTTAACAATGTGAGTTTTGTGATGGGATTGCTGGCTTACTTTTATCCATTTTTTTCCCTACTTTTTGTATTTGCCTCTATTTAGTACAACCTCCTAGGTCCATATCATGGTGAAATATAAAGATAAAACAGGATACTTGGGGATAATTTTTGTCTTATAGGCTCTTTTGGTTATATTTCTGGACACAGAAGATTTATTTACTTCTGACTTGAGTGATATTTTGGTCATAAAAATTTGAGATTTTCTCACTTATCTAGCCTGTTTAAAAATATATAATATATATGATAAATGAGACTGTGTTTATTATAATATAGGTATTACAAAACTAGAAAGTAAACAGTAAAATGTGGGGAATTGTAAGAGGTTGGCAGAAAGCACCTTGTAATTATAAGGCATCCTATAAATGTTAGATGACAATTATATTTTAGTCTATAAGTCTGCTGTGTTTGAATGTGTTCCCATTGATGGCTGTGAAATTTCATGTACAGGAAACTTACTTCTCAATGTGGCAATGTTCAGCGGGGCCTCATGGCAGCTGATTGGCTCATAAAGCAGAGGCATCTTGGACAGATTAGTGTTATCATCTGGAGAGGGAGGTAGTTACTGGAGATGAGGGCTGATACAAAAGCAGCCTGCTGTCTTCCTTTTCTTGCCTTTTCTCCTTCCTCCATATTCCCATGCAGTACACTGGATCCTGGTACCTTGTCTGTGCACTTTCCAGCCCCCAAATTTGAGAGTCAAATAAACTCCTTTATTTATCAGTTGCTCATTTTGTGGTGTTTTATGGCAACAGAAATGGACTAAGAGAATCAGGTCTCATAATTCATTTTATTTATTTATTTATTTAGACAATCAAAATAGAAAAGAGTCTTCCTTTGTAGTTCAGGTTGGTCCTGAACTCAGCCTCGAACTCAGCAGTCCTCCTGCCTTTGCCTCCTGAGTACTGGGATTACAGGTGTGATCCTGGCACTGTGATGTGTGTTACTGATTGCTGGTGGACATGAGCCACCACACCCGGCATTGTGGTATGTGGTTAACGGGGGTTGAATCTAGGCCCTTGAGCTTGTAAGGCAGGTGCTGGAACCACTGAGCTAAATCCCTGGCCCACTTTTTATTTTATTTTTAAAATTAATTTTATTGTGAAATAGGTAAATTTAATATATATATATATATATATATATATATATTATATATATATCACACTCAATATTGATAATTATTCATTTATTTTTAAAACTACTACAGTTGTTCATTGAGTGAAGACTGAAATAGAGTACATTTGATTGAGACTTGTAGAAACTTAGGAAAAGAGACAGAGTCCCACTAAATAGACATCAAATACATCTTACAGCTTCCTTGAAGCCTGTCATCTGTTTTATAAATGATCAAAGTAGAATTTATTCCAACATTAAATCTTAGGCAACAACATCACTTTACATTATTGTGAGTGATAAAACTCCCCTAACTTCACTAGAACATTGACTGCCTGGGGAGAGCAAATTAACTGACAGAGTTTTGATTGCAATACAAGTACATGAATATTTCTTGAGGACCTATTAAAATTCCACCACTATTGTGGACCTGTTGGGTGTCTGGATGCTGTAAATAAACCATTATTTTAGCCTCTTTTTTACTCTTTCAAATGGAACCCACTAATTATTCTTTTAGTGTCTTTTAGACTTTATATTTGTATAGCTTGGCTACTCCAAGCCTTGTTTATTTTTCTATTTCAGGTCATTAAATTTGATGAGTGGAACAATTGAAAAAGCTTTTCCAGAATGTCCACTGCTAGGGCTGCTCCATGTCTTTCCCTCAACCTTGCCACCAACTGTTGTTTTAGGCATTTTTCTACTTTGCTCCTTTCTCTCCACAAAACTTTTTGTGTATGCATGTATTTTGTGTGTGTGTGTGTGTGTGTGTGTGTGTGTGTGTGTGTGTGTGTGTGTGTGTATAGAGTAGAGGGCCTGATAAAATAAATTTTCATTAATTTAGCTGAATCAATAACAATGTTCTTTGTGCTTTGAATTGAAATCATAGGGCCCCAAATTTAGCCTTATTCTATCTTCATAGAATTTTTCTGTATACTGGTTAGGAATACAGATCTATTTTTAGACAGCAATTACCTTCCTATTCAAGATTAGATAAAAAAACTGAAAGATGCTTTTATATTCATTAACCAAGCTGTGTTTGGACCATGACAATACAATGATTATAGATTCTCTGATGCTAAGCTTGTGGTTGAAAGATCATTTGATTTTTTTGGCTGAATTCAAAAAATAGTGGTAAGCAGATATGAGGTGGTGAGAACTGGGATTAATCGTAAATATTATCTGATTGCTTCATGAATACAAAGGAAGGTGGGGTGCCATGTTCAACTGTAGTTTCCACTTCCAGTCACTCCCAAGAAATTACATGCTAAGATGAACAGTGTGGTGTGAGGTGCTCATCAGCACTGAAATTCCTCAGAGTATTTTTGCAACCAGCTGTGGCTTTTTAAGTTACTCTTACCTAGACATTTTTGATCCCTTTTTTAGGTCCAATTTTTTTTACATAGGTAACATCTAAGTGGTGCTTCCAACTATTATATTGTGCTTTTGTTCATATTTCTCAGTTAATCTATCCAATATTTTCATACAAGTAGTATCTTTCCATTTTTCAATATAGAAAATTGAAGCTTTGGGAAGCAAAAAACTTGCCTAAGCTTGCAGGTAAAGATAGGATCTAAGATTACATGTAGAGATAGGCTTTATAACTCAAACTTGGCTAAATTTACTATGAGAACCCAACAGAAATATATATTCTCCAGGTGTTGAGTATTGTCTTCTATGATGTTCAATTAAGTCAAATTGTTTCATATGTGGCTCAAGTCTTCACTATCTATACTCATTTGTATTCTGGTTATTCTTTCAGTTACTAAGCAAAGTGTGTTAAATTTCTCCAACTATGACTAAAAATTTATCTATACTTTCATTTCAGAGGTCTATTTTGCTTTACATGTCTTGGGGCTAGGATATTTAAATATGTATAGGGCAGTTATGACTTCCTGTTGAAATGACTGTCTCTAACGATGTGTTTTCCTCGGGGTGAGTTATGTCCATTATTGTGTGAGTCTGTTTATACATTTTGTATTATGCCATTGCTCTCTGGAGACTATTGACAAGGTACAGACTTTCTACACCTGGCAGAGTAAACCAACTTTGATAATTTACAGATGAGTCATTTACAGAAAATTATAAATTTTAGGTCAAATTTCAATTGGCTCAAGCACACCATTAGCTGGCTTTCAACATAAGCCAATTGAGAGTATAAACTCATTCAGAAAAGCCATTATAATTACAAAGTTAATTTGCTCACCCTTAAAATCACATAATGAATACCAAAGCCAACTATAAATTACTTTTGTATTATCCCTTGATTTTGAACTCTTTATCCCCTTGATCCTTTTATTAATGTGGATAATTAAGAGTTGAATGTATGAGTGCTAAAATAATCATAATCTTCACCCTCTCTAAATGGAGCCATTCATTAGCACACATCTTGGAGAGAGCATTTATCATGTATTTTGGGCAAGACATCTCCCCACTGAATGCAGTAAGAAAT
>PVIR01034675.1:0-17001 GCA_004026965.1 Petromus typicus | reverse complement strand
GCATTATATTAAGCATGAATTTAATTTTGGTTTTTATGTGTCCATTTCATTGCCCCAGAATCGGCATGGTATTTCCTAAGGATAAGAATAATCATATTTAAAATCTTTATGAATGATTGTATATTTAGTTCCAAAAATTTGAAGTCTTAAAACCATAAGCATATAACTACTGAGCCATTGATCTAAGAAAACAGTTGTAACCATTTATCTCTCCCATTGAATAGTCTAGTATGAAAAACAGAACTAATACTATCAACATTGTATTGTGACTTTGCCTTACATGATTTAACTTAAGGACAGAGTGTGAAAATATTCAACTTTACCTTCCTGTTAAAAATTCTGATGTACAATATGTAGCAATGATAAAATGTTATTTATAACCAGAGATAGTTACAAACATTAAACAGATTTAGAATTGTGTTAGAAAGGGTAAATTGCTTCATTTCATGGGGAAGAGTTTGCATTTTGAAGTGCTTTTTAAATTTATCATTCCTCCCACTCCCCACTCCCCAGCTAAGGATGTTCCCTCACTCCAAACCCCTGGCATGTGAGAATTCCATTCCCACAGTAAGTTTGTTTCACAGGCTCTTTTCTAGCTAGTACATATTCTTTTGTGGTTTAGAGCTGAAAAAGCAAGCGTGAGAACAGATAGTGTCGAGTAAAAACCAGCAGCAGTGAATGAACTCATTAAAGCCAATGGGGGATTGCAGACTCTAAAGATTAAAACATTGGAACATCTGTTAAAACTGTTAATCTATGTTCATCTTTGAAAAAATAATAAATCTGATCAACTCTCTGTGTAGTGTCTCAGAAGGATAAACAAAGAAGCTTGATAAGTAAAATTAATCTGGCAGATGCTTCAGTAAGTTAGAGTCTGGGACAATTCTTGGAAAGTTCTCTTAATATCTTTGGAAAAGTAACTATAAATGTGGAGAATTCCCAAGCAACAATATAGTGATACTCAAGAGTTACATTTAACAGTAGTATAAGAAGTGAGGAAAGTAACTAAAAACTATTATTTGTGAAGAAAAGTCAAGGAGCATGTATTTTTTCAGCAACTATTGGAAGTTATCAGGACGGTCAAACATTTGTGATTAACTTTATTTAAACTTGTTTATTTTAAGCTTTGTTTCTTTCAAAGTGTTTTCCCTGGTCCTTAGAGTTGGTGTCTTTACATCATCACCTCCAGCAGCATACTCAGAGCAAAGCAACACCCACAAAATTCTCCTCCACCTGTAATTTCGTTCTCTATGACATCAGATACTACAAAGAAAGCTGTTTGGTGTCCGGTTTCAAACCATCTGGCTTTCGAGCTCCCCAACATAGATTTATCAAGTATGTCTCCTATTTTTGTGGGAGCCATCTGGAAACATAAATACGAAGACCTTCAAGCAATTAGAAGCAGCTTTCCATGTGGACACCTCCACTCTGTTCATTTTTAAGCAGATGCCCTTTTCATGCCTGCCGCTTTTCCAGTTGCAAGTTCCAGTGTCATCATCTGTGCTGGAATTTCTTAGGCATCTAAATCCTTGCAGGGCATTAAGATTGAGCTTCTTGGAGACTGCACATTCTCCTCCATTCCTGTTATCTCTTCGCCAGACTCCCTTCAGCCCTCCTTTGTCTCCTTTTTCTTCCTCACCCACTGCCTTAACTCTCCTTGAAAGGTTCTCCTAGCCTTAATCTGCTTTAGGAAATAGGAATAACAGAGCACATGCTGACTTTAGGCACGTGGTTGTTCCCTGTAGTACTTTATAGGGGTGGTACAATGTACAACTTTTTAAAAATTTTAAAATTTTTTACAAACTCAATATATGCAAATGATAAAAACTGAAAATGGTATGAAAGAGTTCAGAATTCAAATTGCATTTCCCTAACATCTTTGGTATCTATTCATGTGTTCCATCATTTAGAGCAAACTCATCTTGCTCTTGGTGTCTCGTACACAGCACTTTTGAGAGATAAGATGTACGTATCTAAGCATGGTATGCATGTACATAAAGGCTCTCCTGCTATATGCATTCACTTACCTCTTGCTTTTTAAAACTAGAGAAATATCCAGGTAATTCCAGTATCAATTTCATAGGTCTAATTCTTTTTCATGGCTTTAGAGAAATTTGTTTTATAAGCATATACTTTAAATGCCTCATTTTTATGATTATTCATGTTTCTGACCTGTCCACTGCACAGTGATGCAGTTACTATCACTCTACACTGAGCTATACATAAGGGCAGACAATTATTAGAGGAGTTACTGGGTCAAAAATCTTCACATTTTAAATTTTGATAAATGTCGTTAAATTTCCAACCTGAAATTTTTTTTACCAGTTTGTATTTCCCCCAGCCAGAGACAACAGTGTCTAGCTTCTTTCAGTCTCACCAATATTATATGCATGTAATATTTATGAAAACTTTGGACCTTTGAAAATCTGACAGATGAAAATTAGGATTTCATTGTTGTGCTCTAAGAGAACAAATAAATTTACTATTCTTCCAAGCTGTAGTTACACACATATGAAGTCATCATCAGTCTCTGGCTGCAGTTCTCATTAGTTCTGTGACTTTGGGATAGTTCTTTACCTCTCCAAATCTTAGTTTCCTTGACTTCAAATCAATAGCTAAATATGTGTAAGTACATATACTTACTTTTAGAACAACACTGTAAAATAGCTACTTGTAACTTTATTTCCCAAATGCAAAAAAAAAAAAATGTGTGTCTTTTAGGGTAAGATGAAAGACCTGTTTTATAGGATATTATGAGATGTACATGATGAGGTGCTTATAAAATAATTAACAATGTTTGATAATGACTCAAGGCATGTTAATATGGTTATTTTCGTTAATTTATGCTTCTACTGACATATATAATAATTCCAGCATCTCAATATCTTCCCTCATAGTAAATATCATTGATTTCTTGATGTCTATCAGTCTAATGCTCATGGTGTGTTTAAATTTGTATTTCTTTAATTGCAGTGATTGTAAACACCTCTATTATTTATAGGTTTTTAAACTTTTTTTTCTGACTTGCTCATTTTCTATTAGATTTTTAAAAATTTATTGTAGCATAAAAATCAAATTTTATGAATATTGATTATGTTGCTATACATTTAATCTGATACTTTTAGGCTATCTTTGTGTTTGGAGTATTTTTCTTTTATATGTTTTAAGTATATGTGTATATAAACCTTTCCTTTGTGTTCTTGTATCCTGTTTGATAAATCATCTTTAATATAGTGTTTCAAGATATTTTCCTTTTATAGTTATAATGATGTGTATTTATCTATCCTTCTTTCAGCTACTCATTTCACTTTTCTTCAGTAGGTTCCAGTCTTGTCAATTTCCTAAACAGGTAGATATATTTAATCAGAGGAATATTATATCTCCAGGGACATGGCTACATGGGCAGAAAAGAGATAAATAATAATGCCTACATTATTACTTGTAGGTATAATGTTATTAATACATTACTTGTAGTGTTAAAGAACTTAATAATTAGGATACAAAAAATGTTTAGCTGTTGAAAAAGATACATATATCCATGTGCATATTACTGTTCATGAAATTTTAGTACCATAGAAGGCTGGATGGTAGAATAAAAACTCATTAAAGATATGTATTATTTCTTTAAAAGTTAGATATATATTAAAGTAAAATAAATTAAGTGAGATAGTCCAGATTAGGTTTCTTTTTGTATGTGTTTCTAATTGTGTGGTTTTTGACAATCATTTTAACATCTTGAATTTTCATAATTACCATCTATGAAATAGCATCAGAACAAATCCTGATCAAATTTTGACAGTCAAATGATATGGTAAATGTGGAGTATATATGTATACAAAAATTGTGGTATAACCTAGAAGACAAAAAGCATTTCATAAGTATGTTGTTACCCTAGTGGTAGAAATTAGTCATATCAGAATTTTTAGAACTTGGTGCTTATTTGGGGGACCAGGAATTGACCCTGTCTGGGATGATAAGATAGATATAAAAGAGAAAATTTAAAACTTGGCAGGAGAGTGACTGTCCCAGGATAGGCCATACATGTGATTGTATTCAGTTCGTTTCTGAGGTGTCACTAAATTTTAAAATATAAACTACAAATTAAATGTGAAGTATCTGTTCATTTTATAGAAAATAAAGCAAATGTATATGCAATATATGATTAATGCCTAATCTGTGGATTCCTAGGACATACCAAGAACAAAGGAATTTCTGCGTGTTACCACATACTGCCCAATTTAACTTCTTGTTTTCCCTCATTTCCAGCTTCAGGCAAGCCACAGCTTTAAGCTATGCATGCAGTGGGTGGGGAAGAGCAGGAGTAGGTGGGAAAGACTGATCTGGGTAGGAGGTAGGCTGATTGCCAGATTCCCCAGGGTGCAAGCTTTTTATTATAATTTAGTAGAAAGTCTTATGCCAAAAATGTTTCTGTAAATACATACAAATGTTGGTTCTTGTTGAAAAATGCAAATCAGATGGTTTCAATATTTTAAGCCTTACTTGGAATACCTTAAATAACAAGCACAAACATTTATGTGTGTATATATACACATTTAAATGTATGCCAAATGAGGCACATAGAAGTGTATCAGAAAAGGGCATGAATAGGCCTTACCAGCATCCTGACATCAGGGCTAAAATGCAGATCAGCTAGTACAGCCCTGGAACTGCTGAAGGAATTCTCATCACCACAGCAAATATTCATTAGACATTTCTTTAAGTTGTATTTAAACAATCACAGCCAACAACAAACAGAAATAAACATCTGGTCTGTCTGGCTGCATTATTCCTATTCCAAAATACTGATCTTCTACTGAGAGGGCATCTAAAGAAATTTGGGTAGATTAAATGTGCCAGTGTCTGATCCCAAGTCAACTGCTCTCTATCAAGCAGAACTGACCTGGTATCTCCCACAGGTAAGGCAAGTAATAGAGAGATATTGATGCAAAGTGTAGAGTTCTGCTGGCCAAGCTAAACTAAGATTGTTTTTTCATTAAACATAAGTACGACATTTAGATATTACTTGACTGGTATAGATGTTAAACATGTACAATTAGTGCTAATAAAACTTTCCTGACATAAACAAAATGTTTTCTGTGCTGGCCAACTCACTTCTAAATAATGAATTCTTGGGAATGAAAGACTATTGTTTAAGATAGTCTGATCTAACAAATTGTAAACTTTAACAAATTCAGGGCAATTGATGACAGATTTTGTGTTTTGACTGTATGGAAAAATCCTCTTGAAAACTATTTTACATTGATTTTGCATGTGGAAATAAAGAAAATGTCCTTTGTAGTAGTAACAGCAATGATTTTCATTATTATGTCTCCTGGACTTAGCTCAAGAGTACTTTTTCAAAAAATTCAAAACAATAAGTCCTACAAGTAGCTTACATCATTAAAGGATATGGAGGGGGTCAGAGCTGACTAGTGGCACTTATTACCAAGTCTCATGTCTTGCCTGAAGAACTCTATCTTTTTTCCCATTGAGAAGGAAATCATTCCAAAATTAAATACAATGCTTAATAAAATGGTGCATTATAACCCATGGTGCACTTTTGGATTACTTAGAATGAGGTGCAAATCACTCTAAAGTTACTAAATGGTTTATGTAACTGTCTCACAATTTGACTTTGGCCAAGGATGTTCCATTGAATGACATGAATGATTTAGAAACCCTCATTGTTGCAAATGGGAAACAGTCCATGTAGACATTTGCATAGGACGACAATGTTAGCTCTATAGCTGTTCTTTAGAACCTCAGGATGGCATTGAAAGACTAATCGATTCATTTACAATATTATTTTATCGAGTAAGATGCTAGGTGATAGAGATGAGGAAGGTATTTCCTGCCTAAGAGCTCGCACTCTAGTGGAATGAAGTGGGCCTGCATACGCCCACCCATTTCTGAGAGCTGCCATGTGTGTACGGAGAGGGAGTCCATGGAAGTCTTCCGGGCTTTTGGGGCCAAAGTCTGTGAAACACTATTGATGCTAAAGCTGGGTGGAACATTTCCCCAGTTAACAGCCAATAAAGCCATGTTCCAGTCTTGCCCATGGTCAGCAAACTGACTAACCCATCTGCATGTAGACTTGAAGAAATACAAAGGCAAAGAGAGAGAAAAAGCTATTGTAGGAGTTCAGAGGTGCATCTTGGGGCAGAAATCAAGGCCACAGTGGAGCTGTTAGCAGTTCTTGTTTCTTAGTAGATCCAGATCTATTTAGACATAGGGAGCTCTGGGAAAAAGACAGACAATGTGGGCACGATTTGTAATGTGCACATGTGATCTCTTTGAAGGCATATGGATGCATTTTATGGCTGTATATGTTATATATACTTTATGTGTTATAATAACTATTATGATAAAGAGACAAACTGAAGGATTGCCATGGAGATAACTCTAGTATATGTTTGAGAAGGGCAAATTCTGTAGGCTGACTTACTCAGGGATCAGTACTCTCCTGCATTTCCAGGTAAGCCAGGGCTTAAGGAGTCCAGCTTCACAGCAGACCTGGGATAGCAGTTTTTCATGTGGGCTACACTTCAGAGTTGCCTGGGGTGGGACTCAGAATGACTGTATTTTTAATAAATAAATTTACCCTTTTAAAGAACAATTTTAGATTTACTACAACACTGAATGGGAAATTCAGATAATTTTACATGTCCTTAACCCTACTCAGGTAAAACCGTCTTTACTATCAACAGCCAACACCAGAATGGTGCAATGGATACAACTAATGAACCTCCCCTGACACTTCATTGTCACTCTAAATTCTTGGTGTGGATGAAAGCTTCTGAGTTGAACATTTCATAGTTTTGGACAAATACATAATAAATACATGCAGCACTGGAATACTATGTGATAGCTTTGCTGTATGGCTCCCTTCGCAAACTTCTGCACTATCAAAAAGGAGCCACATGGACCGGGGATTATAGCTCAGTGCTTGTAGCGCCTGGTCTCGCAAGTGCGAAGACCCAGGTTCGATCCCCAGTAACCACATAACAATACTGGGCATGGAGACTCACGCCCAGCAGCAACCAGTACCACATACCACAGTGCCGTGCATGGTGGTTCATGCCTGTAATCCCAGCAGTTGGGAGGTAGAGGCAGGAGGATTGCTGTGGTGTGCGTTTGAGGCTGAGCTCAGGGCCAGCCTGAACTACAAAACTGAGACCCTGTCTCAAAAAAATAAAATAAAATAAAATAAATAAGGAGCCACAAAGACAGGCATGACACCCAGAAGCTGCCAAACGGCACTGTCCAGAGAAGTACTCCAGGTCCCTCAAACTCCAGAAGTTTTAACTTTCAAGAGAAAGCTAAAGACTAGTTTAAAACGATGCTGTCTAGCAGAGGAAGAACTAACCTCTGGAAGCCATCATTGTTGAGGGGGGACTGGGCATCCTGCAGAAGATGGACCATTCCCACCGATGATACATAATTATTAATAGTAACTAACAAGGAGCACAGAAAGTTTTTAGTAGCATAACATGGGCCAATGAATAATAAAAATTGAAGAGCAGGGAGTGCACTGGCGATAAAATGGTCACGAAAGGCTTCTCAGGATTTCAAATAGTTTACGTAGCTTTGTATAGAGCAGGGAGGGAGATGAGGGCCTGAATGGTATATCTGAGGGAGACACGTGACCGGAGACATTGACAGAGGTAGTCGGCTCTGGATACAGTCGGGAGGAGGTGGTGTCAGAGCATTTTGAGGAGGTTATTCCAGAGGACGAACAAAGCAAACTTATGGCTAGTAAATGAATGAGAATTCCTCCCCTGAAAAGACCGTGCTGTCGATGTGAAAGAACTCGGGGTCTCCAGAGATGATCGTGCTGGTGGTCCCCTTAGAAATGTGCAATTCTCCTAAAAGCTTCTTATCCCTTTGCTTTCTCCTGAATTTATCAGAACGGCCATCTCTCGTGGGCATATTGGCTAGTAAGAGACAGCTGCTTTTGCCTGAGCGAAAAAGAAATGATTTGTGACAATCTGTTACCAACCAAAATGCATTTCTTTAATATGTTAAACAAACAAAATACTAACTCGTCCAAGATAAATCCGTATTCTCTAAGACAAAATGATACTTACATACATTTTATGACCAAATCCACTGAAATAAATCAGCTGATAAAAAGAATTTGTTGTATAACTGG
Organism: Petromus typicus; assembly: GCA_004026965.1. Taxonomy (NCBI): domain Eukaryota; kingdom Metazoa; phylum Chordata; class Mammalia; order Rodentia; family Petromuridae; genus Petromus; species Petromus typicus. Next base: position 8,849 of record PVIR01034675.1, on the reverse strand, counting down.
GACTGAATTTGGGGTGTGAGGATGAAAGCATGGGTACTATTATTTTCAAACAGCTTCAAGAACTAGGTATACCAGTAGGTGTCGCTGCAGGCATTAAACACAGTCTGTATCCAGGGAACTTTGTCCCATAAATGGTGGTGTAATTTAATTGGTAGAATAGTTATGATAGACATAAAGGATATTTATTCTGAGAAGCAATATATTTTATCATAGTCACGAACTTGTAAAAACATTGGCTTTAGGAAGCTAAAATATGGTTTAAATGAGCTTACTTAATACAATAGACAGCACAAGTACTGCAATCTTATAACATTTTAAATACATACAGAGTTTTCCTGGATAGGAAAAGGTTTGCTTTACAGTTATTCTCTAGAATCTGATTTATAAGGTGAATTTAATAAGAATTCACAGATCCAATGCCAGCTTCTAAATCTTTATGCAATTGATATCATTTCTTTATAATATTCTTGTAAGTTTTGGAGAGAAAAAAAGGAAATTGAGAATTTAAGCTGGAAATACTTTTGTTATTCTCTCTGAGTTTCTTATGGCCTTTGAAATACATAGCATCCAGAATCAGAAGCGAAATTCACTCAGTCTTTTACAGGACACTTTGGTGGCGTGGCATCTTGGTGTCTTATGAAGAAAAATATTTGCCAAAAAACCCAGTGATGTTTGTTCTGATGCCATGGTTTCAGCATTGATTCATTTGGCGCTCCTTCCCACACTGCTAAGATGAACCTTTGTACCAGGTGTTCTCATAGTAATACCAGTCCTTTGAGATTCACTTGCCTGCTGGAGATGTTGGTGGTTCTTACTCATGCCCGACTTCAGTGTGAGGTGTGTACATGTGCCCCTAGTGACTTTCACTAGCTCCGTTTTACAAATTGAAACTGATGGTGGTGGTTGTGGAGCTTTTCCAGGGTGACAGGGGTGCGATCTAATTTACCTACGCTGCTCAAAGGTGAATCCAATCTTTTCAATCATAAATTAAATATGTTTCAGTTTTCAACTCATGAATAGCACACATTACATATCTGGAGGCTGTAAGAGTTTTCTGCCCTGGCTTACCTCCATTGATTTACCCAGGGATAACCACACAATTTTAGACAACTGTGTTTTAATGTGCCCCTGTAACATCTAAAATATTTTAGAAATATCACAGTGTCTTTTATTTTTTGTGCATGCTAGCAAGAACTCTGTACATGGATTGTCTTTGTACACAGATTCATCTGTGGGAGTATTTTGATGTGTTAGGTTCTTGAACTCCCATGATATGGATAAGGTTTCTCAAAAAAAGACATAGTATTATAGACATCCAGATCACATATAATATTATAGAGCATCCAGATCAGTTCAAAATAGCACTAGTAAAGATCATGTGCCTCTGTGTGTTTGTACTGATGACAAGAGGTACACACTGCTCTCTACAAAGTCTACAGTACAGACTTTATCACAGAGACACAAGAAATAGACAAACATGTTCATCAATCAGCTGAACGACACTGGCATCCCTGGGTGTACTGTTTTGAGTACCATTCATACATGAAGTCCAAAGGACAACGGCTGTCAAACGAGAGACTTTCACACCTTCTAATATTTAATAGTATTAAAAGAGAGTTCAGAGATTAATAGTCTCCAATAATATTACTGTGATTGCAGCTTTGTTCCTTTTACTTTATTTCATTACCCAGGAATACCTTTAGCTTTTATTAGAGACATAAAGAGAAAATAGTTTTTTGAAAACTCAATCTGTGAAAAGTAAGGATATTGAAAAAGATCATTATTTTTCATGGATCTCGAATTTCAGGCTTTGAGTCAGTTATGACTTGCTTTTCCTGAGAGCTTTATCATTTTCTTACTGAAGTTTTAAAAGGTGTATTGTTCAATAACTAGATTTCTCTCTTTTTCTAGATCCCTCAAACTTTGGCTCCTAAAGTATAGACCTAAAATTATGGTCCTATTACAAATGATAGTTTTATGGTTTACACTTTTATAATAACCTCACTAATGACACTCTTGTTTTTGTTTTTCTCCTTCAAACTTTACTTTTTTCTCATATAGTTATATGTTGTATAACCTTGTTAGCTCTAGGATCTTTGGAGAACAAAGTGAAGGGCACTATGGATAAATTAAAGCATAGCAAAAATAAATAGAACAAGTTCCAGAGTAAACCTATGTAACTCTTAAAATATTCATGGCTAACCACATCCTGACCCCTACAAACTGTAACAAAAGTATAAATGATACATCTCTGCATTTTTTAAAGTAGCAATAAATAACTAAGATCCTGCCACCATCCATATATATTTGTATTATGTAACCTCAGTCTTAAGCTTGAGAACTCAGATATAGAAGGATAGTAAACAATCATGGAGTAACTATTTCCATAGGTCATTTTGAAATCACAGTGTTAGGACCTTCTTCACTTACAGTAAGAATGTGGATTAAATGAAGTAAGACAGTTCTTCTGATGGGAAATAGTAATCCATTGTTGGCATTTGAGAAATAAGCATAAATATTTAAGATACTTAGAGACCAGTAAACAGAAATAATGATTGAGATTGCAATTCAGTGCATCTTTCAATTATAAGAGCAAAGAACATGATTTTTAATTTTGTTTTCATCAGTATATGTTTGCAGTACATAGTGACCGCACTCACGACAAGAAGTTGGTCCATATACAAAATACATTTTAGTCCTGCCCTATCTTTGGGTTCCCTTCCCATTTGCAAAAGATCCGTCTTCCTATTCTCTTATAGTTTGTTCTTTACTTCATTTATACTCTGGGTTTCTCATATAATAAGTCCATATGATATTTAAACTTGTGTGTCTGATTTATTTTACTTAATTTATGGTCCCCAGGTGCATCCATTTGCCTACAGTTAACTCAAATTTATACTTCTTTATGGCAGAGTAATATTCCATTGTATATAAATACTACATTTTCTTTATGCATTCATCAGTCAGAGGCCATCTAAGCTGTTCCAAGCAAGATTCAGTTATTGTGACTTGTGATGTTATAAACATGGGTATGTATGCATCAGTGCAAAATGATATCCTTAATACTTTAATGGAAAGATACCTAGAAGGGAAATAGCTGGGTCAAGTGGAATTTGTGGTTTTAGTTTTATGAAGAATCTTCATACTGATTTCCACAGTGGTATACTATTTACCTTCCTACCAACAATGTAGAAGGGTTCCTTTTCCCCTGCAGCCTTGATAGCATTTCTCGTTATTGGATTTCTTGGTGATAACCATTCTTTTTGGAATAAGATGAAATCTCAGTGTTGCTTTACTTTGCATTTCTCTCATGACCAGAGATATTGAACATTTTTTATTTAATTAGGCCCATTTGTACTTGTTCTGAAAAGTGTGTATTCATTTCACTCACTATTTTAAATAGATATTCTACTGTAGGAGGACTAATGTTGAGTTCTTTATTTTATACAATAGTCTTTTGTCCAAAGACTAGATGGCAGACTTTTCCCATTCTGCAGATTATTTCTTCACATTATTGAACCAAAAAGAGTTACTTTTCTAAGCTCAAAATATGACTAGTTGGTGGACAGGGAGAATATATTGGAGACAAATGACTAGGTATAGCATTAGGGCAAAGGAAATTGACTCACTGAAGTCTTTTCCAAATCACAGTCTTGCTATTTGATTTTGCACTCAAGAGAATTTTGGCAAAACACAGTAAAGCTGAGACAGGAAATTAGTCTTCATTTATAAAGCATTTGGGTGGTTTTGGGAATGGGAAAGATAGTGTTGAAATGAAAGCAAAACATTTCCTTAACTTTGATAACAGAATGAGCAGTAAAAATAATGGATAAATAAGTTCTTCAAATTGAATGCTCATTCAATTTTTATTGCTCCATTGACCATTGAGTAATTGATTAATAGGATCAGTGATATTATACAATTTTTATTTTTTGTCTTTATTTTTATAAATTTTATGTAATTTTAACCCTGATTATATATGTATGTTTCTTTTGAAAAGATAACATTTTCAAGAAATGCACTTTAAAAAGTTCAAACTAAATTATAACACAGTAAGAAGGTGTAGTATGTGTGAAGATTTGAGAACTTTGTCTAAAACCCTATGCCCCCATTTCCAGTAGCAGAACTATCAGATATGGACAAAAGTATGTCTGTTTTTAGATTTGGTTATCAACTGAATGCAGGAGATATCTGTCATTTTAAATTCAGATTTTGGCTGGAAATACATTTATCCCTTTGACACATGAATGGGTTTAGTCAGTACGATTTGTCTTCTGAAGAGAGAGGCTAGCATGCATTTGATTTGAAAGCTCACCGTTTTCAAAATGACTGGCCTAAATTTTCTGTTTTATAAATTAGGATAGTGTCCACTCTATTTAAGTGACCAAGACATGTTCATTCACTGAAGTAGTAGAAAATAAAGCTTCCACTTACCTCATCATTTTTAGCCTTACCATTTTGTTTAAACTGTGGGATAATTATATTTTTAAAAACTCATGTGTCCACAACATGATATTTAAAATTTAATTGAAGTGTAGCTGTATTAAATACTGCATCAGTAATTCAAAGGACATGAATTTGGATTTCTACCATCCAATTACTAAATATGTATTCTTGAGATAATTACTTGATTTCTCTAGATTCCTTATGAAGTTTTCTTTATGAGGCTATTCTGAGAACCAAATGAGAGAACTTATGGGAAGTGTTTGGCAATTTTAAATGCTATAACAAATGGTAATTTTCCCCCATTACTTCCTCAACTATAATTGCCACAATGAGCTCTGTCTTTCCAATTGAGGCTTATTTTCATGAGAGATTTCCTTAATGTCAATATAAGTGTCAGGAGTCAAACCTAGTTGCAATTTTATTATTCTTCCCCATCTTGTGTACATTTAGCATTAAATGGTAAGTGATGCATGGGTAAACTTGGAATCAAAAACTCACACAAATTATGTTCATTCACATAAAACCTAGAGTTTGGGCTAGAGATTTAGCTCAGTGGTTCCGGCACCTTTATGCAAGCACAAGGGTCTGGGTTCTATCCCCAGTAACCACATGCAACAATGCCAGGTGTGGAGACTCAGTCACGCCCACCAGCAATCAGTACCACATACCACAGTGCCGGGAGTGGTGGCTCATGCCTGTAATCCCAGCACTTGGGAGGCAGAGGCAGGAGGATTCTGTGCATTTGCTGTGAGTTCAAGGCTGAGCTCAGAGCCAGCCTGAGCTACAAAAGCAAGACCCTGTCTCAAAAAAGAAAACCCTAGAGTTTTCTGAAATTCAGAATGTATGAACTAGAATTTAATCATGAGGCTTTTTATTATTCTCTGATTTTTTTGAATCTTGTTTCTCTAGATGATAAAGTCAGAGAAAGAAAATAATGTACTTCTCCCATAAGTGTTAAAGAAAGCAAAGTATTCCTGTTTATAGTCAATAAATCTGATAATTGTTATTATAAAATTGTAATTACTAAACTTTTAGTATTGAAACAGTAGCATTGAAACTGATAATTTTTAGAAAAGCAGCACCTACATTAAAGACTAATTGTTTTAGAATCCAAGAAGCATCACTGTGCACAGCTTCTGTACATTTTGCATGCCTGCTTTCTAAGGCTACCTATGTGAGCAGAAGTGGAAGATAAAAATCATTTCCTTTGCTGTTGTTGTTTCATGGTTCTAAGAACTCACAAAATCATTGAAACAGATGAGTCAATAGATTCATAGCAGCTTATTTTATTTTAAGAATATAAAGATGCCACAAAGATGATGCCACGTGAAATAAATTATATTTCTGGTCTTATTAATCTTAAAGCAAAGCTGTCCTATTAATTTCAAGTCCAAGGAATTTAGCTAATATATTTTCCATTGATAGGCACTCTAAATCACTTTCATATGTATGCTATGGTGAGAACATCATTCCTTGGAAAGTGGTAGAGCTGTGCTCTTATATGAAAAAAAAAAGCCTTTTATTTCTTCCTTTTTAAAGGAAGGTGTTGGTGCAAAGAACATAGGTCAATGTGGTTTTATTTTTTGCCCCAACTCCAAAAGTCTAACTAATCATTTGTTAAAACATAAGACTCTTGTAGCTATATCTACTGGACAATAAGCATAGCTAAGAAAAACAGGATTCAGTAACAAGCACCTATCATGTCCTCATCACTGCCACTGGCCCCTAGAGTGCTCCATGAATGGACAGTGCTCACTTCACTGCACTGCCAGCTCTACCATGTATAAATTAGATTACCTCCAGGCCCCCTTCCAGGTCTGTGTTCTTTATGAATTGCTTCACCTATGTATAATTTTTCAAATGTTTCAACAAATGCTTGTTGAATCAATGCAGAATGAATATGCAGATGTTTGCACCATATGGTTAGACATTTGGATAGTTCAACTAAAGTTTTTCAGTTTTTAAAAGTGTTTAATTTTTTGAAGATACTAGCTGCATTGGAAATTGTGATTTAACTCTAGAAATGTTGAATAAGTTATCTCTAAACTATTCACCTGAACTACACAGAATTAAGGAAGTAGAAAAGACCCAATCTATTTTTCATTGTTCTTTAATAGCAAACTAATATTGAAGAAAAAGTACCATTTATTGGTGAATTTCTGCATATCCGCTTTGTCTGCTTCTTGCCCATCTTTGTCATAATGTAACCATAGAAATAGAAATCTGGCTTTTATTAACAAAATTAGAGAAACCAGTGCCATAATAAGGAGGTAGCTCACCTCACACTTAACAGTAGTTGTAAGGCTCAAATACCTTAAAGGCTTTTTCCTTTATGTTGAATTTTTTTTTTCTGGTACACATAAACAGGCCTGCATACCAAAAACATGTAGTCACTGACTACATTCACTAGATGAGACTTGGGCTTACAGCCATACCACCAACAGACTAAGAACTTGCCAAAACTCACAAAGAAGATCAGGCCAGCTTTTCTCTGGATAAATTAACTCTGAAGTATCAAGTGAGAAGAGTAACAGGGTCTAAGATAGAATCAAACTGTAGAGTGAGAGGAAGGATGTCACAGTAGTCTCATTTTTTGCTCAACTAGTCTTGCAGTCTTTCTTTCTTTCTTGCAGTCTTTCTTTCTCTTTCTTTCTTTCTTTCTTTTCTTTCTGCAAGAAATCTAATTTTTGCAACTTCTTTCAAGAGAGGAGTATCTATATTCTGGGTTTTGCTATTCCATACACAGATTGGTTTTAAGAGATTTTCTTTCATTGTATTTGGATTTGCTCATGTTTACCAATGCCTTATGTCCTCTTTCTTCTATGATGTGCCTTTTATCCCCACCCTAGACCACCCTCCTACCCTCATACCTGTGCCATCAGTATGGTTCCCAGATATAAAACTTTCCTCAAGTTCAGTTTCTTACATTTACTTCTTATCCCTCCAGTGATTAATGGAGGACCCAAGCCCAAATTAACCAGGATCAATAGAACATGACACTTAACAAATTCTAGATCCTCTCAAAAATTTATATACCAAAATTACACTCAGATGTGACCTATCAGTGTCAGTGCTGAAGAGCAGATCTCGCCATGGTGCTGCATTTCCACAGCTCTGTCAGTACTGAGCTTCACCAAAAAGACCACTTAGCTCTATTAAACCATCAACTATCCGATTCCTGCCATTTTCATGAACATTGCCCCACACCTGATTTTTTCTTAGGAGGCAATACTCATTAGATTATCTCTATCCAGTATCTCCTCTCCAGTGCCTTTCAGCAGTTAACTCTGTCTTTCTATAGACAGTTCATGTATATATATTAACATATTGCTCCGGTGTTTTGGTGTGGTAGACAGTAATGACCTTCAATGAAGTGCACATCCTACTCCTGGGAATACGTAAATGAGTGAGCTTCCATGGCAAGACAGAGAGTCTGCTGATGTAAGAGTGTAGGACCAATTCGACTACTTGGTATACTGAAGAATCTTTTCCAGTTGCAGTCAGAGAGATAAAAAGACAGAAAATAAGGTCAGGGAGATGTGACTTTGTGAGTTTTAAGGATTGCTGCTGTAAGGAATGGAATCACTAGCAGCCCAGATAACAAGGAAATATGTGCCCCAGCCTCTTGCCAGAAGCAGAGCCCAGCTGACTCCTCGATTTTATTCTCGTAAGATTGGTTAGACAGCTGATGTAATCTTCACTTGATATCTTTGAGTGGTTTAAACTATTAAACTTTGGCACAACATTACCACAGCAATAGAAACTACTATACCTGGGTTCCAATTCCTGATTTCACTAAAGTGACTATTAATCAAGGAAAGTAGAACATAAAGATATTTTGTCTTCCAGTGGCAACATGGCCATCTTCTCTCAGAATCAGATATTAACTAATTATTCAATAAGTGAATGTATACTACTGTGCTGATCAGTGTTATCCCATAAAACAAGATTTCAAGTATGAGTAAAAGAAAGCTTTCAAGGACATGTAAGAAAACCATCATTGAAAGAAAACTACTTAAATCTAGATATTTAATGCCAACAAATAAATGTCTTTTACAGAGGAGCTGCTAAATGAAGATTTGTTGGTTAAATCCCCATTTAACATAAAAATAAGACTCAAATATCTTATTCACTCAGCAAAAGTCATAGAATTGACTATTCATTTTTGGATAGTTAGTCGATATCTTCTATCAGCCCATTATAAATAATTAATGAAGAATACACACCTCTTGACCATGTTTATTGCTTAGGAAAAATAGAACTCTATGAGGAAACAGAATTATAATCTATAGCTGGCATACAGCTTTGGCGATGTCAAAAGGAAGCCTAAAGCAGAGGGGTCAGTGGATTTGTAGGAGGTAGAAACAACAGACCTGAAATGAAGACAGTTTTATGTAATGAAC